>JAKMXA010000059.1:0-204148 GCA_025328625.1 Colletotrichum sp. SAR11_240
TGAGGAAGTTTCGAGCCCACCCAGTAGGGGTTTTCACAGTAGGGGAAAAAGCAGTAAAAGCACCTCGGTCAGTGCCCAGTCCAGTAGCTTCGCAGTATACGTACCCAAGGGTCCGGAATAACTGCCCGCGCCGACCCCAACTCGCCCATTGTGGCTGTCAGCCTCGTTAACTAGCAGAAATCAGTCCACGCACATCAGTCAAGGTTTGCATAACATACCGATAGCTTCGTTACCAGCAAGGTTAACAGCCTCGCCCGCGTGACTCACGCTGCGAGCGAGACACATACCAGAGATAGCTTCACAAGGTCTTCAGCCACGGAAAAGCTTATCTTGGCCACGTACTTAAGACGCCGCTCGCGCCAAGCCTCAAGCCCATTCCTCACCCTATAAGCAAACCACCCAGATTCCTTCACGATATGTTCTATCCTGCCCAATCCATAGGATCTCATGCCGCAAAGCTTTACCTAAAGCACGCCCTAAAATACTAAGATTAATACTAACCATAAAGCCAGGCTTATAGTAATTAGTAAGACGACACCCTTCAATATACAAAGCCCTAGGGACCAAATAGCTATAGCTAGGTCCTACCTCAAGGTCCTAGAAGCTAACCTCAGCAGTAACAGCATAAAAGCTACCCACCTACTTTAGCAAAGCCTCTCACTTAATAATATAGACGTATTTACTACTAATCCTAATATTTACGCTTACTTTAACAACATCCTTAATAAAGCAGCATAACTAATAAGTTAACCAGGCTAACTAATCGCAAACATTACTAATAAATATAGACTACTTTAAGACTAGTTAGTTCTAAGTAATTTCCTAGCAATTATATAGAAACTCATATAGCATCAGCAGTAGAAAAGACAGCTAAGCTACTAGAGGGTATACGTGAGGGTCAGTAGATAGGTCAGAAGGCTAGAGAAAATCTATAGTAATTAAACCTAATTAAAGTCGTAAAGTTATTATTAAAGTAACGTTAAAAGTGATAAGATTATGATAGTATACCTAAGCGTGTGTAGGGGAAATAGGGCTGAAGGATCATATGACTAGTAGGCTGTTAGCTGAAGGGTGAAGTCGGAGGTCGTTGCAGTACAGGTTCCAGGTAAAAGTCACAGTAGCTGGCCAGAGGCCGGGATGTTGGAGGAATAAGGATGAGCACCTGATCGCTAATTGCCCAGAGAGCACGAGGAGTGACGATTGCTGAAGACAAATGAATTATTTGAGTTGATCTTTTATACCTAGCAGGCGGGTGAGGAAAAGGAGAAGACGGAGCACCATTGGCTGTTCTGTGTGCTGAGCTGAACTTCGGCTGGAATCTGAATGTACGTCATTCGTCTGGGGGTATAAGTAGCTTAGGTAGATGCGCTGGGTAATTTGTTTCCGAGCAGAGACCCCGTGATGTATTCAGATTACAGCTAATCCTGAAGTTCGAAACAGTTGGTTTGGCCTCAAGCAACGTCACGATTCCCTTTGGCATGGCGGGCGGCTATCACATCTTGTCTCAGACCCCTCAGGCAAAGAGCAGCGAATACGACGTAGATAGAGGCACCCAGAAATAGTGTGAGTAGTATCTTGCCGTTCATAGGTAGCTGAGATTCATTGAAATCGACCAAGAAAAGATGATATCGTAATCTCATATCTACAGAACCAATTAGGCGCTATGAATTCCGGTCCGAGTCATTGTGCTGTGCCCTGGCTCGTGCTTGGATCTACAACACGATGTTGCTTTATAATTACCTAGCCTGCACCTGTACTTAGGTGTTTGACGATCATGTGAAAAGCGTGTATAAGATGGACCACGCGAAACATTTCTTTGCATAGAACCAACAGAAATAGCATTTGCCCCATTTCGAAGTGTCCTGGTGAATTGGGATAGCCGCAAAACCAACTGCGTCCATCATCTCCCGCATAGTCATAATTAAGACAGAAACCAGATGAATGTGACATGAGAGATCATTGGTACTCTTCATAAGTTATTGTGTATTGGCGTCGAACAAATTTGCGATTTAACGGTCAGTTACCGGGACTACACTTTGCAGACCCAAAAGCTAACTGGGCGGAACTGGCTGTTGACAATCCTACATCGATTTGGTTTTTAAGTCGGAAGAAGATGACATTGCGGCATCCGAGACGCTTACAAAACTTCTTGGGGAAAACATGAGAAATAGCCTGTTAGCATGTCTCTATATAGATGTAGGTTGTAATGGGTCCTCGATCGAGGCGTAGGTGATAAGCAGAGACGGCTTCATTAGCATCATGCGATCGTGTCATGCTGGGCTACTTAGCTTACACTACGATGCCAAATTTCCACCCTTGCCGCCAGAACTTCATTTACTTGAGTACTTTGCAGTTAGAGAGATATGAAACAACCGATACATGCATTTCTTTTCTTCGATCACTCAAAATGTAAAGTGCAGCTTCCGCAACCCGGTCACCGTTGCCCGGTCGCTCAGTCTGTGTGGTGAGAGACATTCGGACCCCGGAATCTCGGGCCTATCTCGCCGCTGGGCATCCACGCCAACCTTTTGGAATCAAATACATGCCAAATTGAGAAGTAAAAGTGGTTGAGGCGCTTTTTGGGTATCGTCACAACGGCGGCGGCTGTCGATGGGAAGGGGGATTGGAGGGGGCTCCAAACCCCACCGTCAATACGATTGCGTGTTGTTCACTACCTACGTTTTGAATTTGATGTCAAAGCTTTCATTGCGGAAATAACATCGGGAAAGTCAACAAGAGGCACAGGCTGCCGGCTCAGAAGTCTACATAAAGCTAGGGAACGTTGTAATCGGAAAGGCCTGGTACAAACCGGCACGGGAAATGATGGTGAACGATTGAGACATGATATGATACAACATATACTCTTGGTTCTCAAATTTCGCCTTCGCTTTCGTCTGCGAGTTTGAGAGGGTGTGCTGGCGCTCGCACATTATCCGTCGTCCTTCCATCAAAACGTATTCTGTTCGAATCGGTGCAAGACACATTATAGCCAGGCGATGGCTGGGAGTCAGGCTGGTCTGGCTCTCCTTAAGTCAGACATGCCATTGATTATCAGTGCCTCATTGTCAGGTTGAAGGTGAGATTCTTCATTCTCTGAGATGGCGCCCATTTGGGTTTGCGAGGATCAAGAGATTTCCACTCAGCAGCACCTTTTCAATAGTTCGAAACCCTTGGAAGGGCGACTTTAGCCAATAAGGTGACGGGCTTTTGTAGGAAGAAGCATTCAAGGCAGCTTATCTTCGACATTTACGATGCGGAACGTGGCTGTAGTCCAGCCTCGCATTTGTCAGCTTTGTGTACTGGTTTTTACATCACCTGAGTCAACCCATAAATATCTCTCATTACCTTCCTTCACCGCTTGAAATGTATCTTGAGAGATCAAAGAACACAGACGGAATGTGACCATTTTTCTTTGGGGTCTGAAATCAGTGGGATGATCTCTTGCCATCATCAAGCTACGAGAGGATCAAAAAATCTCATTTCAGAGGCGGTCGCCCGCCCGAGACTTCTTGATGAAGATGGAATTTTCACACTTGCCGCGCAACTTATGTAAATGTGTTGGGTGCTCTCGTGGAAATCACATGACACTTGATTAGATCCTAGAATCATCAGCCACGAAAGTTTTGTGGAATAAGTTATACTTACAAAGTATATATATAGCCAAAAGCACTCTCACAGACGAAGGCCAACAATCCAAAGTCGTTGTCGTGATGTGCTTTCTCGTATTACTTCACCCCAGAGATTTGGTGTGATTGCGTGTGTAACCTTGGGTCGGCGAACCCGTCTTGAATCGTTAATTATAGAGTTGACGCCGCGCTGGTTTGGACGTCGCATTCATGCTCAAGGCCGAATACGTAGACGTCAGTGAAGACGAACAGAATATGCCATTTTGATATGGAAACACGATCTCATCAAGTTCATATCAGCCATCCGGGATAGAAGAATTAAGTGCCACGTGTTTCCACCCGATCTCAAACTCCTCGCGATTCTCGAATTAGAGTTGAGAATCTGCTCCTGAGTACTTCCTCCGAATATTCATGCATAGAGTTTTACCTCCCGATCAATTGAAGAGCATTCATTTTATGCAGGCGCCAGACACAATCACGACGGAAGTACAATCACATCGAACGTAGCTTTTGAGAAAGATACTGATTAGGTCTAGTGGTTTATTTTATCTCAATCTACTTTTACTATTATCGTCGACATCCCTATCCCTCTCTCTGTCACTATTGCTGTCGTTGTCGTCGTCGTCGTCGTCGGCATCGTCATTGTTGTCGGCATCGTCATTGTTGTCGGCATCATTGTCGTCGTTGTCGTCGATCGTGCCTATCGTCGTATGCTTACTATCCGCTCAGTTGGCTATAAATATCCGCTCGGGTAGCAAAACTCAAATGAATTGATCTTTGCATGTGTTTTGGCCTATAGATAGTGGATAAGAGCAAATTTCGACGCCGCCGGGACATTCTGGTACTTTATGCAATGTCTACATGGCCTTCAAGTACCTCCTCTTCTGAGTTCTTGACGAGCTACCCGTGTCCCAGCCTTGAGCTTGGCATTAAGGAAACGCTTGCTGTGGCTTGGCTTGTAGCTTCATTTAACGAATTCTAAACTAATGGGTCTTTGCGAGAGAGGTGAATATCTTGAATCGCAACCCCTTGGTTGTCCCCTATTTGCGCGACTACATTTCATACTTACAGGTTTCTTTTAACACGAGACCTTCTTCGAGCACTCTTGATCTTTACGAGGAACCTCGCCGCAATTTTGAAGGCAGGCCAACCCGGCCTAGGAAGACGATATGGCGTACATACACCACATTCACATCTTCGAACATGTAGTCCTGAGATAGCTGGCTAACAGTGCGGGGAGGCACTGAGCAGCATGGTCCTTGCAGTTTTGAGCGTGAAAAGAGATCTATTTTGTCTACCGCCCATCCAAGAGCAAAGTCTATTCAAAAGTCTATATCGTCAACCCAGTTCGACTCCTACTTATACTCCGTCTGATCTCAGCGTCCTCATTCTGCTTCTTAACATTATCCCACCCAGGCAGCTTGACGGAATGGTCCAGCGCGACCGGAAGGCCTCTGTGTCTGCCACGGATCATCATCAAGATCATGACCAGCTTTGAACCCGTGTACCAGCCGCCTGCAAAGCTGAACGAGTGGCCCGGCAGGCCGATGGACAATCCGATGTTGGTGTACCCGGACACAATTTCGAACAAGAAATTGAAGACGCTGTATGAGCGCGGGTCCGCGATCGAATGGGACGTCTCGATCAGGGTGACTAGGAACAGCGAAAAGGCGATGGCCCAGATGTCGTGCGACAGCTGTCCTCGCAGGTGCTGCGATACGAGGCTCACGTGGCCCTCGGGTGTAGAGGCGGAGCCCGCGTTCGGGTTGTCGAAGTTTATGGCAGCAGAACGTTTGAGCCGCGGCTTCGCCGTGACACCCACGCCCTGGAAGTTGTTCATCCTGCTCTGGATCTGCTTGCCCACGAAGGAGGTGCCGCGCCGGCCGATAGCGGCTATCCTCTTGACAGGCTTGGTGGAAAAATGGGACTTTGCTTGTGACAATGACACGCCTGATGCGGAGACTGCTGTCTGCTCTGGCCCAAGAGCATGGCCAAACGCCGGTTCAGCAAAGGTTGGCAGGAGCTCATCTGTTGACTCGTTGGCAGTTGCGTCTGGGTCCTCAGGCTTCTCAGGTTCCGTGGTGTAGATTCCTAGCGACCGTTCTTCGTACACCTTGATTCATGTTAGCGAGATGCACATGCCTCAGCTAGACTCCGGATCGCACTTACATTTGAGTTTCGCATGACGATGATTTCCGGGTATGCGGAAATGTACATTACGATGACCCACAGAACCAGAACGTCGAAATAGAGGCTTGACACGCCAACAACCCCAAAACCCGAGGAGGGAATAGCTAACGACAGGGTTAATCCCTATACCAAACCAGAACCTTTGGCGACTTACCCAGTGCCTGAAAGAGGGCCAGTCCAACTCGCTTTCCAACCGGGTATGCCTCAATAGCAGAGTTGCCGATGCTGAGAACCACCAACAAGACCCAGTCCATGACCGCGATGGTGGAGAACATGGTGACAAAGACAAAATTGGCCTTGGCAGGGAACATCATCATGTACAGACGACGAGGGTACTTGAGGATGAAATCAAAAGCTTCCTTCCAGACAACGTGCTCGTCTTCATCAACACACATCTTCAGAACAAACCTGCAGAAGTAGACAGTTGCTCGAAGGAACGCAGGGAACGCAGCATTTCCAGCCAGGGAAAGGATGGTGACAATGGTCAAGACGAAGGCGTCGTTGTCAAAAGCTGCTATGCCTGCGTCGAGGAGCGTCATTCCAGCGTTGTTGAACGAAGAGATGGCGAGAAAGATGCCAGCCCACCAGGAATTTTGAGAGTTGACGGCTGTGATACTCTGGCTGTGCGTGTATGACCAGGCGCCTAGCGTGATGGCCCCGAGTAGCTGCCAGAGGACGAAGTAGACACAGACAATAGTAAAGAGAATCTTGAGGGCTCGATATTCGACGCCACCCAGGTACTCGCGCTGTTCCTCCGTGAGGTCAAAAAATTGGCCGTTCCTGCCGATTGAAGTCTTGTTCTCGTGGATGAACGTCTTGAAATCGAAGCCTTCTGAAATCGACACCCGGCCTGAATCGCGACTGAAAGGCCTCCGCCTGGGGGTGGCATTTGACTTGGGCGAGAGCGGCTCGGTGGAGCTGGTGGAGAGGTTGAGCCTCTGGCCCTCCTCGATGGGCTCCAGCATGCCGGGTGGTGCGGATTCTTGATTGGCGGGCTGGCTTTGGCTTCGGTCGTGGCCCTTCTCACGGGATTTATACCCCGTGAGCTGGAAGGCATCTGCCTCGGCCTGCCGCTCGTGTCTGCCCTTCTTTTGCTTCCGCTTGGTCCCCTTGAACGACGACATGACAGGGAGACCAATCATGGCTCCAGCCATGCCCACTATGGTGCCAGTCTTCTTGATCCTCCTGTTTCGTTCGGCCTCGACGATGTCCTCGAAGCGCTTCTCAAAAACGCGGGCGCGGAGCCAGATGGTGAAGATAGAGACGAAGACGGGGCTGCCAAGAATCATCATCAAGGCGATGATGGCCTGCTGGGCGGTACTGAGTTTGCTGATATCGACCGTGTTGAGTCCGGATGTCGTAAAGGCGGAGATGACGAGGAAAAGGCTATCGATGAAGCTGACGCTGTTGGCCGGGTTCGAGATTCCGTGAAAGATGCCGGCAAAGATGAGCCCAACTAGTATGAAGTAGGCGTAGTGAACCGTGATGAAGTTCACCGGTGGTAGATACGGCCGGACAGCGGCCCATGATTCAATCATGCGGTCCGCCGTGGCAGGATGGTCGGCCTTGAACTTCTCCCATGATTGCCATGCCATCGCTGCCGATGCTCACCGCAGCGGTAGTGATGTTGTGCGCAAGTCACGCGAGCAAACAAAAGCGCGGACAGCTTCTCGAATAATTCGGTCGTTAGAAGTCAGTCTGACTGCCTGCCGTAATGCGCCGGCACTTCGGATGGGAGAAAGAAAGGATTAGCCATGCAGGAAGAGGAAAGCTTGTTGTGAAGTGGGCAACTGATAAGGAAGCGTGGCGCTCCCCCTGATCGACTGCAGGGCTGGATGGCGCACCAATGCGTGCCCGTTTGGAGTCCTCTGATTCCTATCAGTTGGCAGTCTGCAGGGGCGGCTGGTCCCGGGCCCACCGGCTCTAATGACAGCTCATTACCCGTCGACAGGGGCCAGGGCATCATTGGACATCAGGTTAGCCAGCTGTTTCACAGGGCGCTGATCCTTCATTAGGTGCTCATGTTGCCAAGTCTCGCTACTGAGGTCGTGCCAAGTATCCGTAGCAAAGGACGCCCTTACTGGTAAGTCGTACTTCGTACGCGCACCAGGGGTCTGAATCGTGACGTGTTTGTTCTAGACCTGGCTCACCCCGGTCTCCCGGATCGCGGGATCTTCGGGCGGCGGGTGTTCCGGTCGCACCGGAACGATTTAGTGGCGTAGGTGCTCAATTTTTATTGCCCGTCGACCAAATCGTCAACTAATTCTATGGCGGTCATCCAAGCAAGCTCCCAGGTGTCAATGACACTGCAGATCTGTAGTTGAAAACCCGATATCCTAATGTAGAGCCCTATGTTCAAAGGCTATTTTACAGCAAGTCATTAGCCGCCGCATTAAAAAAAAACAAAAAAAAAAACGGCATGCTCTCACTGGGTCGGAGATGACCAAATCTGACCTTTCTTAAGAAAGGCATGGAACATTGTGGTAACGTTGATAATGTAGGTAGGGTTCATTCAAGCTTTATCCTTGAATTCGTCTCGAAACCTCGGTCACCATGGGTGATGATGAAGCACAGTCTCTTTACGTTGAGCGATACCGACCCACCATGCGAGATCAGGTTGATATGACCTGCGTCTGCTATTTCGCTCTGTACTGCTGAGGCGTTGGAATTAGATGCTATGAGCGCTCGGTGGGTAGCATCACACTGCGCCTAGTCCTTCAATGGCCATCTCATCTATTTAGCTTCCTGACTAGTATTTAATATTTATGTGACATATGTCTGTCAAATAATTAGAACGTACCTCTTGATGCGGTCTGCTCAGCATTCCGTGGACATCTGCGCTCTCCTTCTCTTACGATGACGTTCTCTGGCGAGCCGGCCCCCCGTCGCCTGTTGACCCTGTTTTACGCCTCGGACAATGGGGAAAAACAACATGATGCGGAGCGGAAAACATATTAGCAATGAATTCCAACGGTCCATATCTTTCAAGACTTCCTTGAGATATCGTACGAGCTTTGGAATAACCCATCATCGCTCGAGGCAGTACCTTATCTCACGATGATTTCTTCACATTGTTGAACGTCTAAAGTAGTCCTATGATCTACAGCTCCCAGCTTTCGCGCTCGATTCGCTTGTTAGCTTGTCCGTTGCTTCCGCGAGAACACTTGCGGGTTGACAGTGTAAACCCAAGAAGATACGCCAAGAGGGCGTTCAAAAGTCTATCGGACGTGTCTCCCAGGGACCTTCTGCAGAACAACGGCTTCGTGAATGGCAAATAGGTCTCGGGGATCGATGAGAAGACATTCGATGTTGTCAACCCCGCAACGTTGGAGGCTTCAGCAACATTGCCCGAGATGGACGCCGAAGATACCCAGAATGCTATCCAGGCAGCACACGAATGTTTCAGATCTTCCAAATAAACTTTGGCGAGGGAGAGAGCACGGTGGCTGTGACGGTGAAAAAAGCTATGCCTCGACCACATTGATACTTGGCTTTCATCTTGACGCTGTAACACGGCAAGAGTCTCGCTAAGGCTAGAGCGGAGACGGCCTACGGAGCCTCATTCCTTGAGTGGTTTGCCGGCGAGGCGGAGCGAACATACGGCCAAGTCGTCCCCGCAGCCAACACTGGACAACGCATCCTGCCCGTCCAGCAGCCCCTAGGCGTCGCTGCCCTGCTTGCACCGTGGAACTTCCCCATAGCCATGATTACTCGCCAGGCTGGGGTGGCTCTAGCTGCCGGGTGTACGACTGTCTGGAAACCTACAGGCGAGGCACCGCTGAGCTGCATTGCCAAGGCGGTGTTGGCACAGGAGGCCGGATTTCCCCAGGGTTCCATCAATATTGTCTTGACGTTGGACAGGGTTGCCGAGGTCGGGGAGGCATTCTGCAAAAGCCCGCAGGTCCAGAAGATCAGCTTCACCGGGAGCACCCGCATTGGGACGCTACTTGCTCAGCAGTGCGGTCAAATGCTCAAGAAGCTCTCTCTCAGACTTGGCGGTAGTAGTCCGTTCATCGTATTCGATGACGCAGACCTTGATCGCGCGGTAAAGACTCTGATGCTCGCAAAATTTCGCAATTCCGGGCAGACCTGTGTGACGCCCAACCGGGTATTTTTCAGAAGGGGATCTATGATAAGTTCTCTCTGAAGGTGAAAGAAAGAATGCAACAACTCAAGGTTGGCCTCGGGTTTCAAGCAGGCGTCAACGTTGGGCCATTGACGCATCAGGGCGGACTTCAGAAGGCCTTGTCGCAGATAAAAGGTTTAGGCCATTTTATTTCTGAACGTATTGTCAAGTACCAATCATTTAACAGATGCAAAACGTCTCGGCTGCGAAGTCACTTTAGGAGGTTCTTTGCTACCTGAGCTGGGCGGCAATTTCATACAACCTACGTTGATGACCAACATGAAGCAGGAAATGATCACCACCCGTGAGGAAGTGTTCGCTCCCGTCCTAGGACTATATCAGTTCGAGGACGAAACCGAGGCGATTACACTGGCGAACAGCTCAAATGTCGGCCTCGGAAGCTTTGTTATAACTGAGAACATCATTCGTAGTTGGCGTGTTGCAGAAGTCCTGGTTACGGGCATGGTCGGCATCAACGTTGGTAGTCTGAGTGCCTGCGAAAGCGGGTACGGGCGAGAAGGTGATGAGGTTGGGATCAACGAGTATATGGCGGTGAAGTCCATTTTGGTCGGTATCTCTTGAGTAGCATGCATTCTCCAAGACCAAAGATGGGAGAGCACAACTTATCATCTCATGCGGGGGGCGGCAGGTCTAACCATTTGTCTTTCGGCTTGGGATCATTGGAAGGTCAGAGTAGCCACCAAGAACAAACAATTGCAAATCCTTACTGCAAGCAATATCGAGTCGATGGCACGAAGTCTTGAAGGTGCAAAGTGTCTCATGAACTCATTATGTATTCTTATTGAATTATGCTGCCCTAGTCATGATACTCAGCTACTCATATTAGTTATCCTTCCACTTGCTTAGAAGTGTGAGCCACCACCGCAAGGCCCGTCGTGAGAGTGGCCGGTCAGCTCCGCAGCGCGCTTGAGGTGGCGAGCAACGTCGGCGGCGTATCTGCGCTTCTTTTGGCTGACGGGGGGAATGGTCTCCCAGCTCATCGCGTACTTGGCAACGCTGTGTGCAATGGCCTGAGTGTTGACAAGGTAGGCATCGTTGTCTAGGTTCGTGATGTCATCGCCAATCAGGTGGTAGTTGACATCGTAGGCGACACCAACTTCTCCACCGAAGAGCTTGGCCTCCTCCTCAGTCTTAAGTCCTTCAGCGCCAGTGAACAGACCACCTACGATGCATCATTAGTATTAATTCGCCAACCTCGGATTTTCAGTTTGGGTAAACTCACCACTGGGGATACCATTCTCGATGAACGCGGCATAATCCGAGCGACCGTTGAACTCAGTGGGCACGTGTCCCAGGCCCTTGCTCTCAAAGAACTCCTCATAGTCCTTCTCAATGACATCAGAACCAGCGGGGCCGGAGAAGTTGAAGGCGCTTCCGTCTCCGTCGTAGATGGCGAGCTTGGGGTTCGGGGAGGCAATCATGTCGAAGTTGAGGTAGGCGCGGATCTTGGAAACCTCCTCCTCAGAGCCGTTGAGCTGCTTGACGTAGAAGTAGGAACCGAGCTTGCCGTACTCCTCGGCGCCCCAGAAGCCGAGGCGGACAGCGTTCTTGACTTCGAAGTTGGTCAGGGCCTTGGCAACGGTAAGGACACCAACGGTACCGGAGCCGTCGTCACTGGAGAAAGAATGGTTAGCATTTGCTGACAATGCTGGTGGCTGATGAATGATACGACCGCGAACGACGAGGACGACCGCGAACGACGAGGACGACGACGGACGGCTCGGACGAACATGAAAAATCAAGGATGATAGAGAAAATATAGGGAGCATGGGATAACTCACTTGATACCGGGTCCAGCGAAGACGGAGTCAGAGTGGCCGCCGATCATGAGGACGTTGTCGTGATCTCCGCCACGCGTCTCAGCAATGACGTTGTAGTTGACACGGTCCTCAATAATGGAAATGACGTTGAGGTCAAGAGTGATCTCTTCGCCAGCCGCGAGCTTCTCAACGAAAGCGAGGCCCTCGGCTTGGGTGATGCCAACGGCCGGCGCGTAAGCATCCGACTGCTCGCCCAAAGTTCCCGACAGAGCGCCCTCGGCGTTGTTGTAGACGATGGCAGCAACAGCACCAGCGGTCTTGGCCAAGGTGGCCTTGACGGCAAAGTTGCAGGTTCCTCTCGAGATGAGGGCGACGGCACCAGAGACCTCGGCGGGGTAGTCGGCCTCCTCGCAGCCAAGGTTTGGGACGTTGACCAGAGCGGCGCCGGTGACGTCTCCAGCAGGCGTGAAGGTCATAGGTCGCGCATCGACGGCGGCGCCTGCCACGGTCAGAGTTGCCTTGGAGCCTGCGAAAGCCTCAGTGAAGGGCTGCTTGTAGACGTCGAAGTAGTCGAGCTTCTCCAGCTCCTCGACGAGCCAGTCGACGGTGGCATTGTGGCCACCACCACCAAAGGCGCGGTTGCCCTCGTGGGCGTCGGCGATGTCCTGGAGCTTCTGGGAGCCGGCGAGGAGATCCTCGATGGTGATCAGCTCCTGGAGGGACTCGGAGTCGACGTAGGGCTTGCACTTGGCGGCGCTGGCCAGAGCCGGCAGGGCGAGAGTGAGGGCGGCCGTTCTCATGTTGGGCGGTTGGTGAATGGTCGGTGAGGGAAACCTGGCGAAGTTTGAGAGGAGCGGCGGGGCTCTGGTTTTGTATCTGTCGTCGACTTGCGCAGGTCCTGCCTCCTGGGCGCTTTCCTTCTGCGTGGCGCAAAGCAAATACGACTGTGCAAGGCAGGAGCGTTGCCCCTCAACTGGGTCGCACATGCATGCAGCACCATCTCGCGTGATCGCGCCAAGGCAATAGATAAGGAAGCTGATGATGCTGGCACTTTTGCGGTGGTGCGGCTTTCCACGGTAAACTGGATCCACGAACCAATGACGCGGGAAGTCAGAATTAATCCCGGCGGGAGTCTGGAGTCCCAGGTTCAAGGTTGACAGGATCGATTGACTCAATTCATTGCCACGAGCCTCTGGGCAGCGCCGCCATCCCGGGACGAGAGGCTCAATAAGGAAGCTTAAAAAGATCAGAGAGGCTGGCTTCATCAGCGTCGTATCGCGACCTGCCTGATCCAGGAACGTTTTGATGTGCCAAGACTTGGCGATCTTGGCAATACGACTCAACGGTGGGCACGTCTGTGATAGGCCAATCGCTTTCTTTTTGTGATTCGATTTAAGTCATGAACTGTCGCCACAATACTCGCAGCATTTTGGCATCGTTGCCAATCGATGTTGATCTCTTCTTTCACTCTGGAGTTGTACATATGTGAATCAAAGGAGGTCAGTGGAAGAACATTAAGGTGACTAGGACCATAATCCAGATCTCCACAACAGCTGGAATTGGAGAGACGATGAAATTTTGTGTTTTCGAAACACATGAGATGGTGAGCTAGCTGGTAAACTATTTACTTCGGATATTCGTTCGTGCTGAATAGATCAATCCAATATGACATGGCTTCACTGCGGAAATCATCCGTCTCAGAACGACTCAACTCGGTAGCGTTGACGTCGAAGACAAAGTTTTCGGGGCTGTTGGCATTATACTTGGACCAAACATTGGTGCCGTTCACTGCGTCAGTAATAAGCAGTTGAACCCTTTCTGGCTTGTCGGAGTAGGATTGGCTCACCTGGATGGTTATTTGGATCGAAAGTGTGGAAAAAGCTTATCCACATGCTGCACATCAGGTAACTCAACGGCTCAAAAGTGTCCTTCTGATCAGCTTGGTCCCTGGGGCTGAGAGCTTCGGATAGCGTCACGTTGTGGAAAAGGAAGGCGATGTCATCTTGTTCCTGAGAACCGGTCTGCCACCAGTGTGCATGGAACAAAACGTCGTAGACGTATGAGTAGACGTCGACATCATTCTCGGCCCACTACAAGTGAAATTGTCAGTAACAAGAAAGGTTCTTCCCTTGAATTTGGGACGCAGGAATACTCAGCACATACCACTTGACTTGCCAGCCGTCGTCCAGCCTGCATAATCATATCCCCAGTGTACGCACTCGTACGTTTCCACTGGTACCCAAGCCCAGTCTCATTCCCCGGCCGTCCTTCCAACGTAGCCGGAATGCCTTGGTCCGGTTCATCAGGATACAGCCGCGCAATCTCATTCGCAGCGTCTTCACTGAGGCTATCATCCCTCACCATGCTCAGAAACTCATCCGTCGTGTTGATGTTCTTAACAACGTAGTGCTGCCAAGTGCCTTCATCGCGAGTCGTTCCGAGGATCAACGGCACTCGCACAAAGTGTCCAGCCTGCATCTCCTTGGACCCGAGGTCTTGAATGAAGTCGCCATCGACAACGGGGTTCGGGTGGTCGTCCGTAGTTATGTCACTGTCGAAGACGCTTGAGAGAACGTCGGCATCAACACTGCGCAGGCAGTCGAGGGTGTTCGTCGAAGCGGAGCAATTGGTCGCGTTGACGAATTGGTCATACAGAGGCTGCCACTCGTCGGCGGCAACGGACGGCCACATCAGAGTTGGACTGCCGCTCTGCAGGATGGCGCCCTGGAAGAGGCCGTCATCCCGGCCACCGTATGCGAGGAGCTGGAGCCCAGCGCTGAAGGCACCTGCCTCCTGACCCCAGATGGTGATTCTTTCAGGGTCACCGCCGAAGGCTTCAATATTCTCCTTCAAGAACCGGAGAGCAAGTCGCTGGTCCTTCAAACCGATGTTCGCGGAGCCCTCGTTGGCAACTTCGTTTCCGTACAGGAAGCCCCAGTAACTCAGACGGTAGTTGAGCGTGACCCCGATGAACTCCTGCCCGTTCTGCACACCGACCTGAAGGAGAGAGGTCATGTTATACCGTGGATCTCTCCCAGTCCCATGCTCGAATAGACCGCCATGGATATAGACTGCGACCGGAAGCAAGCCCTTAGATGAGGAGACGTTGGAGGGGCGATAAACGTTGAGAGTCAGGCAGTCTTCGGAGATGAACTGGCCCAGGACCATCTGGGTGGCGCCGTAGCCGTAGCACATGGATCCGAGAACGGTCGCATTTCTCTGTCCGGTCCAAGACGTGTTCAGTGACTGAGGCTCGCGGAAACGCAGGCTTTCGGTGGGTGGCTGCGCGTAGGGGATACCCTCGAAGAAGTCCTGATGCCAGTTTGAATGGTGAACTATTCTCGTGTGTCAGTTGTGTCTCATCACGACCAGGCCTCATCCACAGTGTAATAAATCTTGAGTGAGGTTGTTAAGAGAGAACAATTACTTACCTCCGTAGTATGTCCCGTTTAACGTCGTAGCCGTAGGCACGGTGGTGTTGGTGATGTTCTGGAACTGAGCAGAGACCGTGATGGCGAAAAGGCCTATACCAAAAGTGAGGAAAGAGTGCATAGTGAATGTTGCACTTGAGTCGGTGAGCGGTATCTATGCGCAAAGTAATCCAGCAGCCAGTTCAAGGAAGTCATGAGCACGCCAACCACGTATATACTTATGTTACCGGAGTTGATCCCCTGCCCGCTTGATCATCACTCCGGGCAAGGTTACCTAAAACATATTGACAGATGACGACGCCAATGATTAGAAGCAGGCGCTCTGGACCATGTTGCCTCTCTGGTCATGGCCCATCAATAATCATTCGCACTTAGACAGGGGCTTTTCTGGTGGTTCTGCCTCGACCGCACTGGACCATTTGAGGCCTGGCCATCTCCATACGCAAAATGAACGCGCGGTTCGCGACATGAGCCACGAGACCATAACGACATCCATTCAATAAGGGGAATGATGAGGCGAGGACCGTAGGACGCCGACTTGTCCAGTTGACATGAACGCAAATAGCCCCACTCACCTTATTTAAAGCCTTGCTCAAAGAAGATTAAAATACCCTGGTTTGCGGAGACGTAGTGGCTGCGACTGGTCTGCATGCGATGTCGCTTTCATCAAAACGCGTATTCAACTAGTCATCTTCGAAGACGTCGTCTCGGGGAGTTAGGAACACCGGAGGCAGGTTGCTAACAGCAGCTGAGTCCTTGGGAGCTGTCTTTTCAAGAAAGTGGAGATGTCCGCGGGAGATCTGCACTGCCCAAGCATACTCACACAAGAATGGTAATTTTTCCGAGGTACTGGATCAATGTGTTACATAGGTAGCTGCAGGAAAACGTTTATTTTTCCACTGACAGAGCTTCCTAGTGTCCGCAATCGGGACAAAACTCCACGTAGAATGACATAGAAAGTGTCGCCGCTGAAACACGGCCAATCTAAGCGGTCTCATTCGTAGCTCCTCGTGGCAGGGTGTTGTTCTTACTATTGGGATTGCTACTAATGAGACTGTGGGCGAGTTGTCCTTTCATCTGTTTCTTGAACCCCGCGCGCAAAGGTATGAGAGCCAGTATGCTTTTCATGATGCCTTCAATGACAGGTCGCTATCCGAGAAATGGACATTGAAGACTCTCCAAGCTACTGGAGGTGTGATTCTGGTGCATCTGCGACCCCACCCCGTAGTCTGTCAATCCGATGTCAGTACAACAATAAATATGGGGAACATGAACATGGCAAGCTTCTTACTCAACGGGTGGTCGCCCTGCCACACCTGCTAAGCCCGGTGTCTCGGCATATGCCCTTTCCAATTGCTCTCGGTGAAAAGCAGCGACAAACCACCAACCCGCTGGGTACATGTAAAGAACCATTGCGATGAAGTAGGCGAAGGAGTATAAAACAGTCCTTTTTTCCACAAGCCGCGACGAGAGGTACATGCTGATGTGGCAATCTATTATAAGGATGACAACAAAGATCGCACCGAGAGCCCATAAAACAGAGTGTTGATAGAAACCATCCGTCATGCCTTCTGGGCAGTTGGCGATGACGCGCATGCGATCAGGCACGAGGAGCGTAGTTTCCATGCGTCGCAAGTATTCTATGACGGACGACTTGTGTCGGAAGGCGAAACGTCCAAGAATGAGCCATGGATTATATGCGTCTGGGACCGTGAGGTTTGGGAAGTAGATGCGGTGTAGTATCCATAGCACCGGAGATGCAGCGGTGATACACAAGATTGTTGGAAGTATAATCATGTTTTCATTTCGGCCGTTTTCCGAAGGCCGCTATGCTTGGAATATTTAAAAATTGGGGTGCGGGTGGAAAAGGACTAGTGGGTGGTCGTCAAAATTTGAGAATGGAATTGATTTTCAAGTCAGGAGAATAATTTCACGGTTCTGGAGACGAGTGAAATTCGAAACTGCAACATTATACTTTCAGAGAAAAGTCGAGTTACCGTGATGGGCATAAATATCCCACATATCTTATCATGGAAATGTGTGGATGATTAAAGGTTGTTGTCGTGATGGTCGCAGGCCAAGGACACCAAGGTATGGGATACAAATCACTCCTGAACACCTGGAATTATAGGTCTATGACATAGAGTTAGAGACCCTGATTGTATTGTGTGGGCGCGGCAATATTTCATGTGCATTGAATTAAATATGGACACCTACGACGTACCGGCACCGACAGCGACAGCGACAGCGACGACGACGACGACGACGACGACGGTAACTTAGAGTAAAGCGGCAGGAAATGTAGTTGCTCTAGCACAGGAAAGAAAGCGATCTCGAATTGGTCTGTTGCATATCCACAGAATGAAGCTTGCGCTACTTGCTAATAGCACTCCCAATGAAAACCACTTCAACCGCAGCAAACCTATAGTTGTCAGTTGCAAGCTGACAATGGGTCGGTTAACACGTACGTAGCTGTTGCAGCAAAGATCTCAACCTTCTTGGCATTACTGAATGTTGCTATCAGGAGTGCGAAAACCGCTGTGAAGATCAGTGTCACGAGGATCCGAAGGTTAGTAGAGTGAACAATGTTGAGGACGAAGATTGTGAGAACCGGCATAATGCAGGCTAGGATGGTGGTGCCGAGGTTACTGATTCTTCGTATGAAGTCATGGCTGTACGAGATATGACCGGAGATCTCATCGACAGTCTCAGCGTGTCTAGTCTGACGCGGTCGCAAGTGGTTGTAGGCTCGCAGGAGGAATTTCGACACGAACCTAGTGAAGGAGTCGTCTTCCGGTGCCTTTGGCCGCAGACACATGTAAAGTCGCTCCTTGTCATCTGCCCACGTCTGCATCTCATGCCCTTGCAGAAAGGGATGGCCAAGTTTCTGGTCTCTTAGCCAGTCTTTGAGCATCTCGAGTTGTGTGTTCATCGGAGGCCCAATTTCGTTCATTTGCGCAACTACATTGTCTTAGACCACTCAAACTCTGGACAGGCTTAACACTTACTCTGAATCGCTAAATTATCTTGAGGGCGTAGTTAGTCTCCGCCTCGACTGAATTCATTCAGGTGTACAGATTCTCTACTCACTGTACTCTCTCAACCTGTCCCTGAGCTTTTCCATCAGCGTGTATTGAGAGGAGCCGCTTTCTCGTGAAATCTTAAAGTTCTTGCTGTATTGCGAGGCGCTTAATACTGGCTGGGAGCCCTGCACGCTGTTGTCATCTGCTCGCAACGCAATACGTAATTCAACTTCAAGTTGAATGATTTCTGACTGGAGCGAGAGGAGACTCAGAAGGTTCAAGTCATCGAAACGGCGAAAAATAGCCACCTCTTTCTCCTTTGCCATCAAACTGGCCAGCCGGTGATAGCCTTCGGATTGATAGCCCATTTTACTTATCCAATGTTTTTAGGTGGAAAACTAGATGAAACTATCTTTAGCAGAAGAATAGAGGTGTTAGTGCTATAAGAAGAATTTACGTATGGCGGATAGGCTTTAATTCCTATGTGACCAGACACGTCATCAGGCCACAGCCTGCTTTAAGTGTGATAATGGCTTGCATAACTAAATCTAGACCATGGGATTTCATTTTAGAACCCTGCTTATTGGATAAAACCTCTTTTTGGCCAAACTTGCATTTTATTTCCCTACCATAACACCTTGTTGAGCTTGGAATCCGCTTAACCCCTGCATACAAGGCTTTGATAGGTCCGTTATAATCTATTTGTCATAATATGATTAATCCGTCCACTGTGGACAGTGGGGAGCGGATTCTAACCTCCTTCTGCGTTCCCCCCTGCCCCCTCTACGCCCTTTTAGGAAGGACTCCCAAACAAAAAAAGGCGTGCACGCAGGGACAGTCGCCCACCCAAAACCCATTCGAAGCCGCAGAGGGCTATTCCAAGCTGACAGCACACTCATTTTCAAACTAGCCCTCTAATTCGCGAGAGAGACTAGTCACTTGACTGCTAGTGCATTGCTTTTGCGTTTACGCTCAGAAAATCTTTTTGCGTTTACACTCGGAATTCGCGTTCTTGACCGCCTCAGCATTGCTGCGTTCAGTGTATTATCTCTACAGGTGGCTTTGTACTGTTGGCATCTCCCTCCTGGCTGGCCCATTGAGAAAAACAATAAGTGAGGCGGCTTGAGCTAGTCTTTAAATAAAGGGCATCTTGCCCACACTGGCGATAAGCTGTTGGTTACCTACCTTTTTGTTGCAAAGTTACGGCTAGCATAGCACAACACGTGACCATGGTCTTGGTGGCTCTGTCTATTACGGCGTGCCTCTTGGCCTTACTGTCAGTAATGCCTAGTATACTTCTATTGGCGTAAGTTCTTAGAGCCCACTGGGGATGTTGAACGTTCCAAGTAACAATTCTTTAGCATAACGCTTCGAAGAAGGGCCAGAACAGACCTCAAGGCCGAGTTGGAATCTATCACGACACTTATTCCTTTTATTGCGGCTTATCATCGGGAGACTTTCCTGTGTGACGTACCCATCTGGCCCCCCAGATGGATGTTCGAAGACGCTCTTCGGTCTATGCGGCACCCTAGCACTCAACATCCGAATTATCATGACGAATGGCTGGGCAGTAGTCGGCATGACGAGATTCAACGATTTGGGTCGATGTTTTATGGATTCCACCCCGACTTTACCTTTCAAGTGGACAGAAGGGCCTGTCCTAATATCACGAACACTTCCGAAGCTGCATCATACAGTGCTTTCGATGCGGACATGGCCTCTCAGAGTGGAAAGAGTGGACAGGCTTCCAGACTAGAACGACAGATGAGGTCTCTCGCAAAGTCGAATTACACCGTAGATGCGACGGTGACTGCCGAGGACACTCACCAGCAGGGTATCAAGCGATTGGTATCAAGGCCGGCGAGGATCAAGTTCGATACTGGCTCCGATGTCGATTTGGTGTCACGTGGGTACCTGCAGCGTGCTGGGCTGCCAATGCACGCGCTCACACCTATCCCGAAAGACCATCAAGCTGCGGTGCATGGCATCAACAATGCGACTTTTATGCCAAAATTCGAGATCAAGCTGGCTTGGTCTCGTCTAGACGGGTCACAAACCAACGTTGGAAGTTTTGAGGTGGTGGATGAAGCGCCTTTTGACCTACTCCTCGGGGCCCAACGGCTTCTCGACGAATTACGGCTATCATCTCTGCATCTTTTCCGACCGAAGAAAGACAAATGTGGGTTATTGTCTCGTATCAAACGGCAACTGATGAGCGGCTGACTTTGTTTCGCGACATAGGCGTAATCCATCAAGAGCGTCAAGAAGAACGAAAGCGGATCGAAACTGCGAAAGCTCTCGAGGAGGAGCAATATCAACAGGAAGTGGCAAGAAGAAATTTGGAGCAGAGGCGGGTTGAGACCATCATCAGTGCAAACGTTGCACGAACTGGCAATGGCGCTGATTAGACCTTGCTCGTCCAACTCTATGCAAACCTGTCTCAGTGTCGGGAATGCCCACGCTCGCTGATAGCCCCAAGGCCGGCCATGCAAAGCCGACCGCAAAAGACAGAACGACCATACAATAACGCCCTCGATATTGGATGCGTGTGTTCCTATCGGAACGTGGAAGTTGCGCCCACAGGCGGCAAATATGAAAAGGAAAGTTAGAAGGGGAAAAGGGGGCAACTTGAGGCTATCGCCGCGCTTGAGACGGCTATGGAGCTTTTCTGATGTAGTAGGACTTCGACATTTTAGCGTTAAAAGGAATAATTGGTTGGGGTGGTGTGAAGAGGGAGATGCCCCTGCCCCCTGTATAGCAAATCGCGCCCTATTTATACCCTATAGGTATTAAGGTAGTATAGAGATTTTTCTGTGAGCTATTCTGACCCTCAAACATCTCCCTGTGAGAGTTATACAGCAGTCAAAAAAGTGCGCCTCTAGGCGGCAAACTGCGAAGAAAGAAAGTTAAAAGGGAAGAAAGAAGAGGCAAGTTAGAAGGGAAAAGGGGAAAAAGTTAGAAGAGAGTAAGAGAACAATTAAAAGGAGGTGGCCGTTGAGAAGTTAGATGATTGCCAGTTGGAAAACGTCGATATAGGGACTGGTAACCTACTTGTACCTTATCTCATGGTGTCCAAGGACTATAAGCCGCTTATTTGAACGCCCCGCGAATACAATACGATCCTTGAAAGTTTGTTACACCCTCTACCTGAATCGCCTCGTGATTTCTTAGACAGAAGAATATTTCCTGCAGGCTGAAGTAGTTACTAAAGAGAGACAGTCTTTTAACGAAGTACCACGCTAACAAACATTCAAGGATTGTATTGTATAACAGTGCCCCGATAAGCATACGAGTCAGTGTCCATTGGCTTGGATACTCTGCAGCAGCAACCTGTCACAGTTGACGGATGCCATTCTGAAGGTGTAGATGTCTCAATTGCGTCATAACTAAGTCTGACAGCTCACCATCTCTCATCTCCCACAAGCTTGGGCCGTCGCCAAACGAGCACAAAGCGCGGCCCCATGGCGGAATTCCTGACATCCCTCCGCATTCGACCTCCAAAGCCGAAAGCCGACTCACGGCTTTGAATAATTTCCCCAAATTCCACAGCAAAACCCCCCAACCCCAGACTCCAGATTGTGGTTACTAAAAATTCCCCATTTCCAAGAGGGGATGTGTGTAATCAGACCGTCTCTCGTTGGCTCACATGCCCAAGTGCGAAACGAATGCGGGGGCGGGGGAAGAGGGAAAGCCACCCAGCCCACCGCATCTTCGATGTGAATCTTGGGGTAAGCCAGGCTATCTGCGGTCCCCCGCGGTTCTTTGACGTCTCTTTCCCCCGTGACTAGCCGCTTACGTGCCCCGACAGTCCCGAAACAGGAAGGTTGGCGGGCGCGCTGTGATAAGACGAAGGATTCAAGGTCAGCCATGGCTGGGGGCAGACCTTCGGCTTTGAGAACCGCTGAAAGCCGAAGGTAGGGTTCAGATACTTTTTTGCGGCATGGCGTAGGGACGATGTCAGATTACCGGCACGGACGGGAAAGACGGGATTGGAGTTTTGGTTTTAATGGCTCATGGCCCACGGGCGTTGTCTTCGGGCAGCTTTGGATTGGCCTCGTGATCTTTCTTCTCTTTCTGCCAGTATCCGTCGGGAAGTGAGGTTTGAGGATTGTTTTCGGATATCATCATCACAAGTGACCATGGCGCCGGAGACAAATCACATCTGGCTCTGGCTGGGCTTCGCCGCCGTCGGAGGCGTACTCTATGTGAGAATCACCAAAAAGAGATGCTGCATCAAGATGTGACTTGAGCTGACAGAAGGAAAGGTCGCCGGCATCGTGGCCTACCGCATCTTCTTCCACCCCTTGGCGAAATACCCAGGCCCATTTATCGCAAAGATCACAGATGGCTACCAGCTCTACCACGCATGGAAGGGTGACCGCCATCTCGACTTTCACAAGCTTCACAGCAAATATGGTGCGTAATTACCCTTTCCCAATGCACCCAGACCTTATCAAGGCCACCGAGATATCACAGAACCAAGACTGATCGTCGATGTAGGCAACATCGTGCGCTTCGGACCCAACTCCGTCTCCTTCAACTCCGCGACGTCCCTCAAGGAGATCTATGGCTTCCGTTCCAACGTCCGCAAAGCCGAATTCTACAACGCCTTCGTCCACCCGGCCGCGAACACACACAACACGCGCGACAAGGAGGTTCACGCCCGCAAGCGCCGCGTCCTCGCCCATGCCTTCTCGGACAGCGCCATGAAGGAGATGGAGCGCTATATCCTCGGCAACGTACGCTCCTTCACCACCGAGATCGGCCGCGGAGGCTCTCCCGACGCTAAGGGCTGGTCATCTACCAAGAACATGGCCGATTGGTGTAACTACCTCGCCATGGATATCCTCGGTGATCTGTCGTTCGGCAAGGCGTTCCATATGCTCGAAGCTCCGGATAACAGGTTCGCGTTGGATCTGGTTGCGGCTGCGACCAAGAGACATCTTATCTGCGGTACGATGCCGATCGTCGACAAGCTTAAGCTCGACAAATTCCTTTTCCCGACGATTGCGGCCGGTCGTGCGAGGTACATGGCGTACAGCAAGGGACAGCTGACGGAGAGAACGAAGTTGGGCGAGGATACCGACCGTCGAGATTTCTTCTACTACCTCCTTAAGGCGCGCGACCCCGAGACGGGCCAGGGTTTCTCGACTCCTGAGCTTTGGGGAGAGTCAAACCTGCTGTGAGTATTCTTACCAAATGTCTGAATCAGAGTTCATACTGACGAAAACAGCATCATCGCCGGTTCCGACACCACATCAACCGCCATGGCCGCCACAATCTTCTACCTCGTCCGCAATGCCGACGCCCTCAAGAAGGCCACCGAGGAAGTCCGCAGCAAATTCACCGACGTCGAGGAGATCCGCCAAGGCGCCGCACTCAACTCATGCACCTACCTCCGCGCCTGCATCGACGAGGCCATGCGCCTATCCCCCTCTGTCGGCGGCCTCCTCCCCCGCGAGGTCCTCGCCGGCGGCATGACCATCGACGGAGCCCACATCCCCGCTGGCACCGTCGTCGGAACACCGCACTACACTATCCACCACAACGAAGACTACTACCCCTCGGCCTACTCGTACATCCCAGAGCGCTGGATGGTCGGCGCGACGAACCCGGTCAGCGGCCGACATACGACGGAGGAGGACGCAACGAGGGCGCAGAGCGCGTTCTGCCCATTCTCGATCGGCGCGAGAGGGTGTATCGGCAAGGGACTCGCGTACGCTGAGATGTCCACCACGATCGCGCGCACGTTGTTCCTGTACGACATGCGCAAGGCGATTGGCGTCGTTGACCCGGCCGAGGGACGGGCGGATCTGGAGGAGGGAAGGAGGAGGGTTTCGGAGTTTCAGCTGTTCGACACGTTTACCAGTATGAAGGATGGTCCGTTGGTGGAATTCCGGGCGAGGGCTTAGGGTGAGGTGCCAAGCTCAAGATGTCTTGGTTGGTGTCCTTGGAAGAGCCTGAATGTTTCCATCATGGCCCCAGGTTGGCAAATATGGCCGGACTTTGTTGTGGGTTTCAATTGAGCATTGGGAGTAGCGTATATGAGTTGCATGAAGCCTTTCGTCATCGAAGGACGATGAGTCTTACTCTTTCTCGGTTAGCACATGTCAGCGCAACAGAAGATGAAAAATGAATGAACGAAAAAGATTGAACCATAATCCATAATGAGGGGCAAGTGGGGATGGTCCTCGTGAGCTCTTGTCCGTCCGAACTTGCGCACCATTCAGAAGCTTCTGTCAGCTCTTCTCCAACTGCCATATCCGGCTCTGGATCGGCAAACGGGGAGCTCCCTGTCAGGTACAGCCCTCATGCTCACCCGTCATGTCGTCCGAACCTTGTGTGTGTTTTCTTCAAGCTCAAGCTCTCCTCTCTCTGATTCGTGCGTCACAAACGCGGGGATCACGGAGCCGATGAACTACGAACTACTGCCGCCTGAGTTCCAAACCGCTGCAACCTCACCACCACATCTTGTGATCGCGCACCGGAGCCGATTTAGGGAGCTTTGGCCGCTTCTGCGGGGATTCGCTGAAGGTGTGGGGGAATGCTGCTGGGTTCCTTGGTCGGCAGATTCGACAAGCAATGCGGGGGCGGGACGAACGGCGGTCGATCCAAGAGCTGGCGCACCCTTGTCGTTCCTGGACTGCCGTCGGCTGATTTCGGGTCGTTATCCGGAGGGAGATTGAGTCTGGGGGTTGCGCGGCCTCGGCTGTCCTCGTGTTCTCGGGCGAAAGCAACCCCCGAGCCCAATCGCCTGAGGGTCGCCCGAGAGATGCCCCGCTGCGGCCATGGTTGAGTGCTAGTCATGAACATTGGCGCGTTCCATTTCAGGGAATAGTCTGGAGGGGGGGAAGTTTTGCCAATGCTCGTGATGTCAGTGTTGATGTCTTGGGTCTTGAGGAAAGACGCAGGTCCCGTTCTCGGTCCGTGAGGGGAAGATGGATGGCTGGTGGTCGTATGCAATGCGAAGTGATATAAGAGCCGGAGAGGGTCGCGGAATGATACCATAGCTGCTGTCTGTCGCGACAACCTCCCGGACGCGTCGTTCTTCAGTCCTAGGCTCCTCACAATGAAGTTCTTGAGCACCCTTGTCGGCTTCGCTGGCCTATGCGCCGCTCTCCCCCACAACACCAGGCAGAGCTGGCCCAATGGCCCTCTTGTGGCTAATGGAGGCGAGGCCGTTGATGTCTCTGGCAACCGCGTCGTCTTCGCCGGTACCAATTGGCCCGGCCACGGCGAGGTCATGGTTCCCGAGGGTCTGCAGTTCCTCTCAGTCGAAGGCGTCGTGTCGAAGATCAAGAGCATTGGCATGAATGCCATTCGCCTGACGTACGCCATTGAGCTTGTCGACCAGATCTACGCCAACGATGGCAAGGATATCGACCTGAAGACCGCTTTCGTCAACGGTCTCGGTGAGACAAACGGCACTGCTGTGCTGGCTCAGGTCTTGGCCAACAACCCTTCCTTCACGGAGGCGACTACTCGTCTTGAGGTGAGTCTGTCACACCATCATCACAGCAGCCAAACTAACTGACCAAAGGTCTACGACGCCATCGCCGCCGAGTGCGAGAAGCAGCAAGTCTACATCCTTCTCGACAACCACATGTCCAAGGGCAAGTGGTGCTGCTCCGGCGACGACGGAAACACCTGGTGGGGTGACACCGAGTTCAATGCGACGAACTGGGTCCGCGGCCTGACCTACATGGCCAACCACGTAAGTTACCAACACCATCTTCCCCGATGTCGACAGACAGCTGACCTTTACAGGGCAAATCCTGGCCTGCCTTCGTCGCCATGTCCCTCCGCAACGAGCTCCGCCAAGCAACCAACAACCCCGACCTCGTCTCTGCCTCCTACCACTGGCAAGACTGGTACAAGTACATCCAGCAGGGCACTAACGCCATCAACGGCGCGAATCCCGACGTGCTCATCTACCTGTCTGGCCTCAACTACGACACCACCGTCACGCCCGTCTTCGAGGGCACCGCGCTCGAGCCCGGCACCGAGACTTTCAACCTCGCCGACTTCGAGGGCTACGCCAACAAGCTTGTTCTTGAAATCCACAACTATGAGGGCTCAATCGGCAGCTGCGACTCGCTCAAGTACAACCTGTACCACAAGGGCTTCCAGGCCGCGAACGCGAGCGACCCCGAGACGGTCAATGTGTTTCCTGTCGCGCTGACGGAGTTTGGGTTCAACATGAACGATAACACGTACCAGAATGTGTACTCTACCTGCTTGTCGGAGTATCTGCCTGAGTACAAGGCTAGTTGGTTCATCTGGGTGTTGGTTGGAAGCTACTACACCCGCCAGGGCACGCAGAACTTTGATGAGAGCTGGGGATTGTTGAAGGCTGACTGGTCGGACTGGAGAAATCAGGACTATGTTGACCAGCAGCTGGCGCCCATGGTCGCCGCCTCTTTGGCATAAGTTTACAACGTAGTACACAACCTTCATAAAGTAAATAAAGAAACCCGGACATTTGATTGACAGGACGATTGTCAACATTAGTTACATATCTCGCCACTGGCTTTGCATCCAAACCCTTGGTGGAACCCATTCTTATCAACAACTTCCTTAATCGAAACATGACTTATCGCCTTCATTTGAGTTATGCTCACATCTCCCACTTCGGGTATTTGCTCGGGTCAGGGATTTGAGGCATTTGCAACTCGACAACCTCTGCCTTGCGGCAATTGCAAGCTGGAGTCGCCCACATCATCCGACCAACAATCCGGCCGTCTTTCTCCAAGAACGCCATCCCATTGTGATGCGACATGCTGTACTGTAATCCTGGAATCCTCCACGCTCTAGCCCCGCGAGCTTCATACTTAGGTGCAAATAGACCAACGCGGAAAAGCGCTGTCTTGTGGCAATGCTCGCAGTAAATCGTCGCAAAGTACATGTGAGGGCCGCAGTGCATCGGGCCAAACTTTCCACCGACGGAATACATGTGAGTCTGGCCCAGGCCTTCGATAGGCTTAGTCAATGTAAGGGCATCGGCAAACCACCGGATGATGTCGTCGCCTCTTAGCCCAAGAGACTTTACCCACCAACCCCGCCATTGCCGGCATCCCTCATGATGTACTAGAAGAGCTTCCTTCATTGGGTCAACGAGATTGTTGTCTTTGAGATGCTTCATAATGGCGTGCTTATCTGCTCCGTAGATCCTTGATCCCAAAGTCTCCACGAAAGGTTCCAGGTCAGGTCCCGTAACGGTGAGGGTCATGTCAATAGACGACTTGAGGTGCCACACATCATTACCAAATCCAACAGGCTCTAGTATCATCTGAACAAGACCAATCGTCTCGAGCTTGGCCCAAAGTGTGTGCTCCTGTGACCCAAGTGAAGGTCGACCATAAGTAGGTGGGCTGACCTGATCCCCAAAGTCCCACGTCCATAGGTCGTTGAAATTATATGCCTCGTTCGGATCCAAGCGCCGATCGTATATGACCAACTTCGGAGTCATGAGCAGAGGGCTGTAGTCGCCGGCCAAAAGGCGCTCCTTAGCTACCCAAAGCAGCTCTTCATAGAAGTCTCTGGTGGAAGGCTCTTGCCGAATTCCCGTAATGCCTCGGAGGGCATGTAAGAAGTCGGTATCCTCGCGGTAAAGTCGTTTCGATAGCAAGGAGAACGCCATTCCGAAGATGGCGGGCTGGGACGACCGAGTTTCTCTGAGAGGGCCAAGACACCATGGTATCAGGTTTCCAGCGTCCATGTGGACGACATCTTGGACCCTATAAACGTTGCCCCCAAAGTGCTCTTGAACTTCTTTGTAGAACTGAGTCTCAAGTGTCTGAAGCAACATAGGATCGCCTGTATCTTTTGTAAGGTGATAGTCCGCAGTCATGATCCTGACGGCTCTGCTGCGTACGAACTCCATGGCCGTCCACATGCGTTTGAACCAGCGAGCCTTGCAAACTCCGGTGATGGCCGACAGACGCTCCATTGAGGTTCTTCCCTTTGTGATCTGGCTGAATAGCCTCGGTAAAACATCATCCAGATAGACGACTGTAACATCCGCCTGATGAAAGATCTCATGTATCACCAGAAGAATGTTGCCCTTGAGGCCGTCTGACCACTGGGGTACACTGAAGTAGTCGTGCCATAACTCGACAGAACCTTCCCCAGACTCTTCAATGCCACGGTACATGCGGACAGGCTCCTCTGTGACCATTCTCTTTGCCTCTGGGTCCTGGGGTGAGCGGAGGTGTTGCTGTTGAGTTTCAGAGACAGTAGGATCCCACACGTGGGAAATCGCTAGGAGGCGCACGTTTGCCTCTTTAAGACAATCTAAATGTCTATCAAACAAGACGACTTTCCATCCCGTGTGGGTGGTGATAGTCTTGCTTGAAGCCGTGGCCTGATTGTTATCCATGCTTGGCAAGGTAACTTTGAATGTCCGTACGAGAGCTTTCTTTGCGAATCCGCTTTGGCATACTAAGCATCGCAAGGTATCCGGATCCGGCTCGTACCACCAGGTCTCCAAATTGGGAAAATCCATGACGGTGTTGTTGTTGTTTAGTTGAAAGTGTACTTGCCGAGTCTGTTAAGACGAGGATCTTAATTGAAAACGGGTGCCCAACTGAGACGCACGAGATCAGCAGATTGCGCGCAGATATAAGCAGGCTATGCTCGGCATTTCTCCAAGCCCATTGCCAACTTATTCCCGTTACTGCAGAAGAATTTCTCATGCATTGACAGGGTATGTCGGAGTAAACAGGGGCTGTTGTGGATGTTTATTCATGGACGAGTCAATTCACACTGCATGCATATGCTGTTCCAACAGTGCAACCACAGAAACCTGATGTTGGTCGTTGACCGAGTGCTTAGAATAGTAAGGCTCCATGTACTTGAGGACACCCTTCTGAGAGATTATGCAGGCTTGTGCGACAACTTAAGCAGCATTTGCCGCGGCATAATTGAGGCACGAAAGAAGTGTCCGCCTTGGGAGACCAATTCTTACGTAGAAAATGCCGTGTAACTCATATTGCTGCTTGGGCCCCTGCGCCGAAGGACTCATAGTTCTGATCTTCGGAGCTTGGCAGGTGTTTAAGTAGTTGATTGGTATGACCGTTGCAAAAGGGGCAACATGCTCTTGATGTCGAACCATCAGTCACGCGATACAGGTTCTAATGCAGACAGCAATTTCTATCGATGAATTGTTTTAATCAATACGGACAATTTACAAAGAAGCCTAGCATCCACGATCTATGTCGTCGTTCTCAATTGTTCTTAATTAGTTTGAGTCGTCTTGGGAGTCGAAGCCATTATCGCAATCATCCCCATCATCGTTACCGTCGGACTGTTCACTCAACTCGCCACCATTTTCATCCTGATAGTCACTCTGCACATCACTCTGTTCATCCCCAGGTCCATCTGAATCTTGATAGGCCTCTGGCGCATATCCTTGATGTTGAAAGTACTGATACTGTGGCTCATAGCCGTCATCTGGCTGGCGATCATCGACCGTGCCCTCCCAATCGAGCGCGTTCTCATTGTCACTCTCAGACTGATCTTGGTGCGATTGCTGATATGTATTGTCCTCAACGGGCCAATCACCATACTCGTCGACATTGTCCAAGA
Source organism: Colletotrichum sp. SAR11_240 (assembly GCA_025328625.1). NCBI lineage: Eukaryota > Fungi > Ascomycota > Sordariomycetes > Glomerellales > Glomerellaceae > Colletotrichum > Colletotrichum sp. SAR11_240. Next base: position 29,764 of record JAKMXA010000059.1, read on the forward strand.
CCTCTTGGTGTGCGTATGGTTGTCCAAATTCGCTCGGTTGCTGAGAAAAGTGCTCGTCGTTGTAGTTTGTCGGCGAAGATTGCTCCGAAGTCATGGATCGGTCGTCGAAATGCTGAGAATCGTTCCTGTAAAGGTCTCCGTGGTGGTCCATGTCGGTGTAGTGGGTGCTGTCGGCATTTTGATCCCAATTGCTCTTCAACGATTGTTGCTGTTGTGCAAACCAGCCTGTAGTTTCCTGATCTGATGGCGAAGACGAACTCACACTTTTAGTACTGCTCGTCTCTTGAGCAGCATCATTTTCATCGTCATAGAGAGTGCCATGTTGTCCATATGGATCGTTCCAAACCTGGTTGCCATGTGGCTCCTGTTCGTCATCGCCCTGATCGGAAATCTTTGATGATGCAGACGATTTGGATGAGTTACGAGCCAAGGAAGCAGCTCCATAACCGATAGCCGCTCCCGCAGCCAAGCCCAAGGCAGCTGCTGTCATTCTGTTGGTTCTGCTGTCGGGGTTCGGTGATGGATGGCCTCCATGTGCAAAAGGCTGATGCTCATCGGGTCCTTGTCGAGAGCCATAAGGACCCACGTACGAGCTTTGTTCTGCGTAGGGTGCCGGAGTCTGCCTTGTAGGAACCTGAGATGCTTGGGGCCCTCCAGCTGCTGGCGCATTATTATGATTGCCCCAATTTGCCCAACTTGCATCTTGATCTTCACTGGGAGAGGAATAGTGACCCTGCACTGTTGAAAGATTTCCCTGTGGCGGACACGCTTGGATATCTGAGGTCTGAGGCTTTGCTGATGGGACAGAAGACATGGGCTCAGCTTGGAAATTCCAGGCTGAATTTGGCTTGCCCACGCCCGTAGTCTGTGCTCCTCCCCACGGGTCTGTCTTCGACTGATGTGGTTCCCCTGTCTGTGGTGCCCATGGATCGTACGAAGACTCAGAAGCTTGCGCAGTAGTCGGAGAAAGGTAGCCATGATTGTTTCCCTGTCCAGTTTCCACTGGCCCCGATGGAGATACGACTTGGTTGGAGTACGGCCCCGGTTGAGCGGCTGACATGTACCCTGCATGTTGGGTCTGCCCTTTGCGATCCATTTCAGCATTAGGAACACCGTAAGAGTCGGCATCAAATCCTGTCTTCTTCGGAGACCATGCTCCGGTACTGGTGGAAGCAGGCACTGAGGGCTGTTGTTCAGATACCGCATAAGCTGGGGCGCCTAGGTGCAATCCCTGACTTGACGGGGGCTTCGTCCCAACAGGAGCTGAAAATGAAATACCACCAGACGCATCGCTAATCGCATCTGCCCTCCAGGCTGGCTGTAGCTGGTTGTCGCTGCCCATATCCGGGTGCGAAGTCCCAGAATTCAGGCTGGGATGATTGGAAAACCGACCATTGCCATTGCCTGGTGAAAAAGCTGGTGGCCCCGATGGCGCGGGATTCCAATGCTGGTCGTCGTAGGGAGCATTGCCATCTGAAGGAAACAACGACATTTGTCCACCCTGCTCGTGCCCTGGCTGTGACACAGGTTGCTGCATGTATCCCGGTAGTGAGTCCTGCGTCGAGTAGGGGGCCGCTAAGCCCTGTCCCCCAGCCGTGGCAGCCCCAGACGCAGATTGTATACCATTGTGTGAGAGCATTGCGCTCTCTGCGGCATCAGACTGGAAGCCTTGACCAAAGCCTTCATTTGCAGTCTCCTGGGAGATGAATGAAGCAGGGATATATGTGCCTGATGGCAAAGTGCCTATGCCAATCTCTGACTGAACCCCGTGACCATGGATCTGGACCTGGGCTTGCTGACCAGGTAAATTTGATGTTTGGCCACCAATCTGAGATGCTGGAGATGATGAATGAGACGCAGCATCAGGCTGTTGACCAGGCTCTCCATTGTTGTTGGAGGGACTTTCCGACTCTAATTGTCCCGTAGGATGTTGCCCGGTTGAACTCACTGGTGAAGATGGTACTGAAGAATCAACACCAACGGCCTCAGGGAGTTCGCCAAGTCCATCGGTCTCGTATCCAGATGTGTCTTCGTTTGTGGTATTATGGTCAGACTCGGAATCATCGGAGTCTGCACCGATAATATGAATGGTGGTATTAGTCGTTGAGTTTGTCACGGAGCTGTTGTTGGTGATGTGGCTGCTGCTTCCTCCATGCTTGCCAGGGGTCGATGACAAACCATTGGATTTGTTCCCTTTGCGTGGAGGTTTTTGAGGCTTTGGCCCTCCCAATCTAGAGGTCTTCTTCTCCTTCCCTGGAACTCTGGACCCTTTGCGCTCACTCGACCCTGCCCGGCCAGACTCGCTCTTCGGGGCTGCTTTAGTTGGTTTAATGCCGCTGACTTTATTGCTTGGGGGTTTCGGCCATGTTTGACTCTGTCCCGTAGCTCGCTTGTCGTCGGCGGATGCTTTAGGCCTGCCAGTATCAATAGCGGACCTCGAGAGATCCTTTCGTACCGCCGGAGTGTTCTTGAGAGCAGGAGTTGCCGAGTCAGGATGGCGCGCAACAGACTTGGGAGGTTGGTCCTCCCGAACGTGCTGAGCTGTCATGGTGGGAGGCGTTGCCTGAAATCCTTTCTGGATGGCTTGAGTCTGCTTGAGATGGGGTGTTGGTCTCTTTCCTGTCATCTCCTTCGAAGCGCTCTGAGTTGTTGATATCTGCTTGTTGGTCCTGTCTGGATGTCGCGGCGGCATTCCACTCGTGACCTTATTTGAAGTCTTTTGCGTCACGCTTGGCTGCGTAGGTCGCGTTTCGGCATTAGGTCCAAAAAGTCGGAAAACCTCCGTGACTTGGGCGCTATCCAAGCCTCTGGTAACTGATCTAGTCTTCGTACCACTACCTGGTTCAAGGACCGTTGGGAGTGACGACGAGTGCCCAGACATTGGCGCTGGCAACTGCGGTTGTACTGTTGTCGCCAGACCAGAATCCAATTCATCAAAGTCGATTGGATCGTGACGATACCAGCTACTGGTGCGGTATCTGGTTGAGCCTGGAGGTTTGGTCTTGCTGCTTGGTGCAGAGCCATGCAATCTTGAGTGAAGGACACTGACCTGCCCATTGTTGCCCTGGGCCTTCGTCACGTTAGACATGTGGTCTCCTTTTCCAGCACTCGGCTTTATGGCCTGCCTAGGCGGTGGCTTGATAGAGCCTTCGATTGGTCTCAAGTCTGGGTCTCCTATAGGATGTTGACTCCCGGTTGACATGGTTGGGTTGAATCCCGGAGCCGCAACTAGTGTTGGCTTGATATCTTCAGTTGATATGGGCATAGGGGAAGGAACAGTTCGGTTCGACACAGAGCTAGATGGACGACTGCTTTGAGGGCGCGGAAATCCTGCTGAAACATGCCTCATGTCCTGTAGGCTTCCATAGCCAGGACGATTGCTGCTACCCAAATCATGAGGTTTCTGCTTCACTTTGGGTGCCGTGTCAAACCCTGGCTGCGATACCGCGCGCATTCCATTCGCTGAGGTTGATCGCAATCTCGAATCAGCAGAAGCGGCCGTGTTCGTCATCATCATAGTCTGACTGCTTGCAACTGCAGTTGAAGAATACGTCGCTGTAGAAGTTGCGACACCGGCTCGCCTTTGCATGTCAGGAACAGAGGATGCGTGGGATAGATCAGGACGTGTGGAAGTGCCTGGCACCGCCTTCCGTGTGATTGAAGAGGCCGCGGTTGCAGTGATATGTGGGTCGGTCCTAATGGAAGTGGGAATAGCGGTCGGAATAGACTGCTGATGATCTAGCTTCGTGATTGACATATCTGACGGAGGCTGCGGTATCGAAGAGCGAGTCATGTTGGGGAGGGGGGCATGGTCTTGGGTGATATGCCGCTGTGCAAAGATCTGGGTAGCCCCAGACGGTCGGCTCATGACGAAAGATTGTCCGCTTCTCCTCACAATTCGGGAGTCCTCTTGAGCTGATAGTTCGGCATATGGAGTCCAACCGTTTGTGAGGTGAAGTGCCTCGATGTAGAAGGGCTTCCTTTGAGATTGCATCCACCGCCACGCATCATGGGCCTCGGCGATCTGGGGAATAGGGAGTTCTTTTGGTTGAGTAATGAAATTGTCAGGAACAGACTGTGGCCGAAGAGTTGTTTGATCGAAGCGCTCGGTTCCAGATTGATACAGCCGTGGATACATCTGCGATGACATGGGTGTCTCTAGCCAGCGGCCCTCAACGGCCCGGCCGTCGCCGCTTGGGATCATCGTCCAGTAAGTATACCCATTTGGAACTACTTGATCGAGGCAGTTTGGGCAGAACTTGGCGGTTTCCAGGTAGCTGATGTACCCCTTGAGATTGGAAGCATGGAAGAAGCCGAGTCGACTTGGATACTCCCGGTGAACGGTGAGAGTTCCAGCGGTATACTTTGGAAAGTGAGGGCATGCTAGACCCCGCCCTCCACGGAGGCAGTTGAAGACATGCTCAGCTGAGCCTACCGTGACGTCCAGCTGCGATTGCCGGTCATGTGAGCTGTTGGCATCGCCATCAGGGCTAGGTCTGGGAAAGCCAGGCCTCAGAGTAGGAGGGTGAAGTGGTTGTGTCTGACTTGCGGGACCCGTGTAGGCAGAAAAGGACGAGTTTGATTGATGAGAATTCATTTTTGCGAGTATGTTCTTCAAAGCAAGGAGTTGATGGATATTTGGTATCGTTATAAGTGGTTGCAGAAGATTCGTGATAAGAGAATAGATCGTTCGCAAGAGAAAAGATAGCTCACGGTGGAAAGAATTGTCCTCCAGGGTCAAGACCAGTGTAAGCGTCTCAAAATTGGTGTGGCTTTCGGTGTGAAATGATAGGAAGGAATGTTTTGTCAGAACCGATCTCGCCCATACCATCTTGGATGAAAAGAAGCCCACATGTATAAAAGAGGCCGCGAAGTTGAGATGCAGTCGGCGAGAATCTTCTCTCTCAGGCGCCGACCACTCAGACGCCCGCTTGAGACATAGACGTGTAATAACCAGGCTGTACAGCATTTTCCTTAGCCCCAAATGAGGCTCATCAGTGTCAGAATACTCGTCATTCGACAGCGATGAACATGAATCGGATCAGAGGTGTCCAGCGCGTCTGCAGCGCGTACTGAAATTAGAAATCCGCGAAGCCATCACATCCAACCCGTCTCGACATGGTTCAGGTTGGCGGCTTAGACAACCTTCAGGACTGCAGGTGTCATGTGGGCGTCGAAATATTGTCTTGGCGGGATGCTGGATCAGGCTACATGGCCGAAGCGACTACATGAGATACTTCAGGACGAAGTACCCCTCACACCATAGAGTGAGGATGACATATCTAGCCCCCACATGAAACCGTGCAATGCAGTAGTAAGCAGAGAGTGGTGGGCTGCGATGGGCTGAGCTTACATTCTTCAGTTTGGTATGTTAAGAAAGAAGATAAGGCTGTGAAAGACATTAGAATGAGGCTTGGTTCGGGGTCTCGAGGCATCCCCAGTCAATCAGACCGTGAGTTTGAACTTTTCGAAATTTTCGATGAGAGTAATAGATGCACAGCTCCTCTGATATGATCCGCTGGTCCCAGAAACTCACATCGCATAACAGAACATTTACCAAGATTTGTTTTTTCACCACGCCGCCTAAAAAGCAACAAACATTGCAACATACCATCATTGACTCTATCTATGGCAATCTCTACCATGACCGAATCAGGGCAGTCAGGAACAGCGATGGCTCCAATGAGGCGGACACTGTCCCTCAGCCCTTCAGTCGTCGGTGCTTTCTCCAGTCTAAGTCATCAACCTCAAGACCCAACGGAAGAGGACTATGACAGAGTGGAGCAGCTCATGATTGATCAACGCGAAGAAGACGGAAACCGAAGATCGGGCGACTACGGCTACAAAGAAGCAAATCCAATACTGTCCAAACTGGCCCAGGGCTTCATCCCAGATGCAACACCAGGGCTAGCTCAGGCGCTTCTAGATTGTGGAGGCGACGTTTCCGTAGCCAAACCAAAGAGCACGAACCTTTTCAAAGTGTTTTCCGGACAGGACCAGATCGAGGAACGAAGTGATGTCCTCTCGCTAGCTACCAATAACTGCTCAAGCGACATCCTCATCGTCCTTGCTCAGGATGCGGATGAACAAGCAATTAACGAAGCGTTGCCCGTCGCTCTCCGTATCGCCGACCCTGTCAAGACCAGTATCCTGCTCGCGAAAGGTGCTGATGCCAGTCCCCATTGCGAACTCTTTCTCAAATGCGTCGACTCGGCACCAATTGATATGGTACTTCTTCTCCTACGAGATCTCAAAGGGGCCTGTCGCCAATGCAAGAATAAAGGCCTCGTGCGCGCTGCGAAGGCAGGGAGTGTAAGGAAGGCAACTCTTCTTATGGAAAAAGGAGCGGACATCTCCTTCCAAGGAGGAGCAGCTCTGCTCGAAGCGATTCGGAAGGGGAAAGAGGACGTTGCTTTTGCAATAATTTCTCGCGCCCAAACCAAGCAGCATTCCACCCTTCTGAAAGAGGCAGCAAAGTGTGCTCGCGATCATGGCCAACACCGAATACAACAAGCATGCATCGACGCTGCTGCAAGCGACTCCGAAGCACCGAGCAACGCGACCCCGACGCAAACTTTAGTTGTTGTCAACGGGACCACTGTTGACTCAGCCTCCGCAACAAGCATCGAAAGTATCTTGATGTCGGCTGTCAACTCCGGTCGCCTCGATACAATACAGAAGCTTCTCTCTGATGACACATCGAGAAAGTTGTCCCCGAAGACGTTGGCTTCAGCCCTCAGTCAGGCCACTGATTTACCTGACGTGAAGATGGCCCATCGTCTGATTGAGATGCTTCTTTCAACGGATATCAGAGGAGACGCCGTTTCTGACGCTCTCTGTCGCGTGTTGAGTAGGTCAATACCGCCTGCTAATGAAGAGGATCGACTCGGAATCATCCAGCTGCTCCTCAAGAAAGGTCGCGCAGATGTCAATGCCCAAAAGGGCAGCGCTGTGCTGCAGTCACTCAGCCCGAATCGAGCCAACATACTCCGCTTACTCCTACAGCATGAGCCTTCGTTGGATACCGTCGCCTTGTCAATCGACGCAACAATGAAGATGGATGTGGCAGCCGCACGACTTTCAACCTTGAGGCTGCTTGTCGAAGGCGCCAATATTGCGAAGAGCGAGTACCTACAAGGCGCTGCTGTAGCTGCGGCTTCAAGAAATGTCGCCCTGGATGTCCTGAAGTATCTGTCCGAATTTATCACCTCTCCCACGATCTTTAGCGGTGGGATTAGCGCTCTGACAAGGGACGGAGATTCATGGGCGTCTCCAAAGGGCCTTTACATCATTCAGTTCCTCCTGGACCATGGTGCGTCGGGCCCCAAGGTCGATGGCGCGATGGCACGAGCTGCCTGCCTCTACAATCGCGACGCTGTCCAACTCTTGGCAACAGCAACGGACCCCGCATCCCTAGAGCAAGTACTGAGCTTCGTCATCGCAGCCTCTTCAGATTGGCAGCTGCCTGCGAACCTCTGGCTCATCCACTCATTGCTCCAGTGGGGTTGCGAAGGCACCAGTGTGAACCAAGCCTTGATCAATGCTGTCAGCGCACATGTCGAAGGCCATGATCGGGAGCATCTTATTGAAACACTGCTTCGAGTTGGCCGGGGTGCTGATGTGAATGACCAAGGCGGCAAAGCTTTGCAAATTGCGGTGAGACGAGGCAACATAACCCTTTTGAAGAAGCTGAGCTTGAACAACGCCGGACGACTAGCCTTGACCAACGCATTTCAAACGCTCATAACATCCAAGATGGATCAGGGAACATCATTGGGTATTCTTGACGTTTTGATTGCGGCCTGCCAACGGAGTCGAACGAGATTTGACGTCGAGGCTTTGCTCCCTGACGGCCGCTTCCCCTTACAGGCATGCATATCGACCCACTCAAAGGCTGAGGGGCTCGCGAGGCGTCTCATACAGCTGGGTTGCAAGGCGAACGTTTCAATAGGTATGAAGTTGGATGGTGGTGAGGAATGGGTACCCTTTCTTGTATGGGCACTCTTGCAGAACGACAAACTTGGTATTGCACCGGCAATGCTAGTGGTTCTAGTTGAAGCACATCGTAAGTCATGTCTGGCCGTAACTTGATGATGAGAAAAGGCTTACAAATTCAAGGAGACGTCGTCAATTTTCGGTCCAAGTCGTGCGTTACACCATTGATAGTTGCGGCCCAGCTCGGTCTAGCAGAACTTGTTGTCAAGCTACTTGAAACTGGGGCCAAGCCAGGTGATCGCGACAGTACTGGTCGTACCGCACTCTTCTTCGCATCCGGCAAAGGCAACACGACTGCAGTGCAAGCTCTTCTCAAAGCGAAGGCTGCACCCAATGACGGCAGTCTTCATGAGGCAGCAAGAAACATGCACAGCGAGGTCATCGAAGTCCTCATCAAGGCAAAGCATGAACCGAACTTCCCCAGCAGCCTCCATGAAGGACGCACGGCGCTTCAAGAACTTTGCTATCGTAGCAACTGCAGAAATATCTCACCTGAGCTAGAAGACACCATCCGCATTCTTGAAAAGGCTAAGGCAGATCCGTTCACCCCCCATAACAGCATGAATGCTCTGTTCCTAGCGCTCAATAACACACGACCCTATCACATCACGAAAGCCTTGCTCGATATCCAGCTGTGGCGATACATCAATCACGACAACAATCTTTTCACTCATGTGGACACTAAATCTTCGATCAAATACGCCTATTCAGCCACCATGTATTTCAAGCACAAGCTCTACCCGGGCGATCCTAGCCATATGCCACACCTAATGCGTCTTCTCTTAGAGAAGTCCTGCCAAGACCGTTTCTTTGCCCAGTTTGAGCCACATCAGCTCGAGGCACTTCAACCGGCCGGGGCTGTCGGCATGTCGAAGGCCGTTCTGGATGAGGATGCTCGTCGGAGAGTGGACCAAGAGCGGAGACGTATTCGTGATCGAGATCATGCGGATAAACTGCGACGTGAACAAGAAGAGGCGGCGCATAGAGCAGAAATCGAGGGCAGGCAGCACCAGCTGAGACTCGAGCGACAGCAACAGACCAGTATGCTTCAGGCGGCTGCGGCCGCGCAGCAAGCTGAAGCACACAATGCACGTCGACAAAATCAGCAGCCTGCAAGTCGGGACAACTCAACATCTGGCGGTTACGATCGGCAGAGACGGGGCCAACGATAATGAATAACATGCATGGAAATTGGCCGAGCATATAGCACAAATTGCATTACAATCAGCGCTATAGATAGTAGGACATAATTGAATTTACACCTCTCTTAAAGCTGATACGTCCACCTATACAAGAATAATTGAGACTTCCTATGCTACAGCAACTACTTTTCCCATGTCCACATCTGTATCTTGCCTTTCTATCGTCCCTGTCGTCCCTGTGGTTGCCTTTATCGTTATTGCTGTTCCTATTATCGTCGTCTCTGCTATCTAGGTCGTCATGGAACGTTCCTATTATCCCCTCTATAATTCTTATCGTCGCTTCTAACGTACTTGTTATTGTTACTACTAGTGGTCTTGATCATCGTCTTTCTTCCCTTCTAACTCTTTTTTCGCAGTTTGCCGCCTGGAGGCGCACCTTGTTGACTGCCGTATGACTCTCACGGGGAAATATTCGAGGGCCAGGGTGGCTCACAGATCTTAATCATCGTATTTTCTATTTAATGGAGGACATGGGATTCTAAATTCGCAGCAATAGAAATGTTACACGGCCTTGCAGACTTGAATAGAATTTGATTAGCATGTCTTTCCAGAGAAGTCAACGATAAGATACATGTATGAGTAAGACAAATTCAAATTATTCTATTTGACAACGATAGCGACAGAACGCGGACATACGCGATTCCCGAAGGAAACGATCATACAACACAACATTAATAAGCCAGTGCCATCATGCTACAACAGGCTGGGACTGTTGAAGCTCGTCAAGCAGCTGTTGAGTAGCAGCTGTCTCACGGTGTGAACTTCCCAACGCCTTCTCCTGCTCCCTCCACACAGACAACAGCATTTTGATGGCTTCGTCCCTTTTCCCAGTCTTCGCAAGGTGCGTTACAAAGCTGCATCGTACCGTAAGAGTGTCCCGATGGTTGCTGCCGAGCACACGCTCATTGGCTTTGAGAATTCTCTCAAGTTCCTGGCCGCCAAGTTCGCTTTGACCACGTTCTTGAAGCAGGCGAGCAAACTCATGTCGCGTCTTCAGAGTCTGTTGACTATCTTGTCCCAAGTGTTTGGCCTGACTTGGAAGAAAGTGCATGAATGTCTCCTCAGCTTCAGCGAAGCGCCCGTCGGAGACGTACATGCTCGCAAGGTCGGTGTAGATCCGATAATACAACTTTTTTGACTCGATATTCCGACTTTGAGGGTCATCCCCAGAGAGTATAGTCTGGAGTGCTTGGCGAAATGTGGTAGCCGCATCATCTATCATTCCCTCTGAGCCTTGTGCGATGGCCAAGTTGTATTGCAAGCTTGCCAACTTGAGGTATTCTTCAGGTTCAGCGGAGTAGCCGTCGATCACACGTCTATAGATACTTGTTGCATCTTCAGAGCCTTTTGGTGGCCGACCGTGAGACAGGATTTGAGCAGCGACGCTGCTCTCCTTCCTGAGTGTTTCACGCTTCTTCTCCCATTCGGGATCCATCAACCTCCGCTGGAGACGCTGCCATGACGGCCAGCCACTACTATCTTCAGAAATAGATCGCTGATGAGAATTAGGAAGGCCTGTGCGCTGGTTCAATGAGCCTTCAAGGGTTCTTAGTCGAAGTTGATCCCAGCCACTGCCTGTGGACAACCGCCTAGGATCATCGGGGAGATACCCAATGCCCGGGCTCAAGCTGGTTTGGCGCTGTTGTCGGTAGCTCTCCACCTTTTCACGTAAGATTTCTTGTTCTCTCTTGGCGTCCGGACGAGTGGCTTTCAACTTCAAAGCGGCTAGTGCGACCGGAAGGAGAAAACTTCGATCTTCTTCAACGAATTTGGTATTCGCGGATTGCAGCAATGTAGCCTCTGCGTCCATCCGGTGCTTCTCGGTGATTGTCGATTCAAGGCATTGGCGGAAGAATGCTGGCACTCGATAGAAGCTTCTTCCATCGGAATGCTCCACCAAGCCCACTCTGGTGAGCTCTTCGAGTGAGGTCTTCCTCTCATTGTTAGAGAAGAAGATACTGGGTATCATCTGGAGATCCAGAAGTCCGATGATGTGGAACCAATATGCTAGTTCACTGTTTCTGGCTTTTAGAGAATTCCAGAGCAAGTTCCAAGCCGGCTTCGGGCTTTCTCCATTCTGGTTCCCTTTGCAATGCTTGCGCAAGAGGTCGAGTAGCTGGGAAGAAAAGGCTGTCTGTGTGACGATGCCACAGAGTCTCACAAGCTCGAGTGCACCGGCGGAATCACCAACAATGTTGATGATCTCTCCGATACGCTTTCCGTTAGTAGAGCTACTGGCGACCCTTCCAAGAAGAAGGCGTGAAGCGTCTTCCCGTGTCAGATCACCCACTGATAGAACGTTCTTGTCTTTCGAATTCATTTGTCGAAGGGCCAGAGTTCTTTGCGCTGTAGTAATCAGCAGCCTGTGGTTTTCCGAAGGCTTGGGCAGTAAGGACAGAAGTGGCTTTGGCTCTTGCCCAGGATTTGAGTTGGTGAAATGCAGGGATTCGTCATCATTGAGACCATCCAGAACCATCAACCACTGTTCTTCGTGCTTCAAGTGTTCCTTGACTGCAGAAAGATACCCGTCATGGCTGAGTCCCAAAGGTGACACACGGAGCTTAGCCCCAATCCTCTTGAATGACGCCTCAAATTCATCTGAGCTGGCAGCGTTGATCCAGAAGACTTGGCAGCTGTTACCAACCTGATGCAAGTATAGGTCGGCATACTCCACTGCAACATGAGTTTTCCTGGACAAACCATAGTGTTAATCGAATGATTTCGAGCACTTTGTGGTCGATGGTCAACTTACCCGCTTCCTGAGTCTCCGCACAAGGCAGCCATGCCTCTCTTGGATAGTCTTTCCTCAAGTCGTTCCAAAATTTTCTGACGCGGGGCAAAGTTCTGACGCTTTCCAATGAGGCCCGGTAATACAGCAATTCGGCCATCCGAAGGCGGCGACGGCGCACTCCCTGATGCTTCATTTAACGGTTAGACAGAAGTCTCAGTTCGAATAGAGAGTGTGCCGTACCACTGATTGCATCTTGTGAATGCATCTTGGCTTCTTTCACCATTCTCAAAAGTTGATATGCAACGTTGCGATAGTGGTTGTCGAACTTGTCCTCAAACTTGTTGATGTAGAAATGGTCCACAGCGAGTCCCTGTCTCTCATGCCCGCTCAGTGTTGCCGACGACTCGCCAACCAGAAACTCCTGGAACGGCGGCGTCAGTAAAACTTCTTCAAAACAAAACGTAACATTCTATCTCGGTTCCTTACTTTTGGTAGTTGCGCTCCAACAATGGCACCCAAATTGGTCGGCCGGAGCTCAAAGAAACAGAAGATCTTTGGTGGCGGCTTAGACGTGCTGACCTTCCTTGTGAACTCAGCGCGGGTGCTCTCGAGGATATCGTTATCCCGCATAATGGACTGCAACACATTGTCTTGTATTTCCATCTTGCTAGCGGCAATGGCCGCGTAAATCTCGCCTTGTCTGGACATGGAGGAGCCTTCGTTGATGCCGGAGTGGGGCGTCCCGAGAAACACCATTCCTCTCATTGACTGCCAAACTCCCGGGAAGTCTCCAGGTTGCATGCATGACTTATTGTAAGCCTGTAAAGTTGTCAGTAAGTCGCGACAGTCAGTGCGCAAAACTGCTCGGTCATTACGTACGCTCTGCACGATGAGTCCGCCAAAACAATGGGCAATCAAGACCATTGGACGTTGGGTACACGCCTAACGTGTATGACATCAGTTATCCGCAAGATGATTGCCGTCCAAGTTGCGAACATAAGGCATACCTCTCTGGTCTGATTTAACTGGTACAATAAGTCATCTGCAAGGTTGTGCAGAGATTGCCTCGTGGAGTCTTTTCCAAACCATCTTGAGTCATATCCAAAACTCATGATTCTTGCTTTGTGGCCTTTCAATGATTCTGGGAGCATTGATGGGTCAGAAAGCCAATTGGTGTTGGTTTTCTTGTGGGTCCAGGTCGTGTTCGGGTCGGCCATGATACCGTGGACAGCCACGATGCTGGTGGTATGTGAGTTAATGACCATCACCAAAAGCTTAGGTCTTCATTCATATTTCGGCAGACAAGACTCACTCAACCTCAATCTCGTCTACATCTTGATTCTCATACAGAACCTTGAGTCCAAGGTCCTGTCGCTTTATTTCAGGGATCCTGATGAGACTTTCAATTCCACTGGACGCCGTTGGTTTTGTTTCTCGGGGTTGATCGGTAGAAGGCTTCTCCATGTTGACTTGAAGTCTTCGAAGAGACACGATCTCAATCGCAATCCTAGACACTCGTAGTGATTCGTGAACGGTACAGATGCAGGAAAATATTAGAACATGAATTATTCAAGTGATGGAAACTTAGACTTCTTGCGGTCACCCCCTTTGCTTGCCTGCATACTATTAAGGGTATCATGGCTTCGACATCATTGAGCACATTCTCTTTCACGATCAGGCTCTTGAAGCGGCGGCTTACACTTCCACAAATTTGGGGCTGGAGCAACACTTCGCCCAGGGCTGACTGTCTTGGCGCTTGCTGAAGCTTGATCGGTGCACTCATGTTGCCTCATGAGAAAACAAAAGGTACATCGAATTCGAGTACCCTAAAGTTATGAGAGCCCCCACACCACACATGTGCATGTTCATGCAATACCACCTCACGCGCCTCTCTCATGCGCTCTCACACCCACACATGTCAAACCTGCATTTTCCCGCAGAGGTCAGGTCGTCACTGAGCACTTCCCTCCTCACTGGCCAGCCTTCTCCAGACCCTCATGAGTTTGGTGACCGGTGGCATCTCTTGTGGTTGCAAGCGACGGCCCGTGGCTGCTGAGTGGCTTTTTCGCAATAGCGTCCTAGCGCTTGCCTGTTAAGAGGCTCGGTGTCCACGCCACAAGATTCTTCATCATACGATGCATCATGTCGAGGGAGCATCGTCAGGTATGCCTGCATCAACTTTTTAGAATGATCGGGCGGCCCGATAAGGCTATTCAGCTTTGCAGGGTTGCACCACAGATCACGCCTTCATTCATCTGGGCATGAGCTTACGGTTTTCGAGTCAGCCCCGCTCGAAACAGGTTAAAACGCTATTCAGCTGCATTTTTCTGCATGAAACCCGCGGATTTGTTCAATCTTTCCAGTTCAAATCATCAGCAGAAACGCCAAATATGGTCAAGATGGGGTCCATCGTCGAGGAGGCTGTCACCATCCCGTTCGATGAGCAGAGTCAGCTGGTTCAGCTCCAGAGCTCTATACCGGGCTACCCTACAATGCCGATAGACAACGATCAGGAAGTAAAGAACTTTCTCCTTCGAGAACTTTCCACGGAAAGGCTGAGACGGCTGTACTGGATGCTATTCCTGGTATCAAACCGGCACAACATCAACCCGCTACACCATCAACTCTTCAACAGCCGGCGCATCTGCATCACCGAGCGCCCAGACTTGCATCTGGTATGGTACTACGACCGAATATTCATCAAGCCAATCCCAAAGTTTCTCTTCAGTTACGGCGTTTGGACGGCGGCTATCGAGGAGGCTCTGGACAATGATGGCCATCGGCTGATCCTTGACGCGCTCGGCTTCCTTCGGACATACTCCTCACTCATTGTTCACGAATCAGACTTTGAAATCGCAAAGAAGCAGAAACTTCTGCCCGATTTTGTCGACTGGGACATGTGGTGTCTCTTCATTCGAGGGTTTACCACTCTGCGTGATAGGGATGTCTCTCCACGGTATCATTATGGGGAGATTCGGCTCACGCGACTCAACGTGTGGCATAGAGTAATTCGGCTGAAGTCCTATCAGAAGGTTCACCACAACTACGCCACCTTCTTCGCGCGTTTCGGAGCACCCTACCTGTTTGTCTTCGGCGCGGCTACGGTTGTGCTGACTGCATTGCAGACGGGACATGACACCTTCCCCGGCCACCACACATACATCAACATCATTTCTAAGTTTGTTCCATTTACCTTGGCGCTGACTGCAGCCGGCATTTGCTTTCTGCCTGCTCTGTTCTTGTTCTTCTGGACCAATGAATTGGCCCGCTTTGTCATCTGCTATCGTAAATTATCATGAAGTCGGTATCTTCGGCCTGCTGGAGAAGTGCTGTGTTGGATACCCAGTGTTAGACAGAGACTCCTAGGTTGAATGCCGTCATGTTTTAGTTTTAAAGGCGTTCACCTCTGTACGTCTTGCCTCGCGACGCCGTAGCATGTGATAGTACGCAACTGCGCTCACGTCTAAGCGACAAAGTGGTGGCCATTGATACGAAGCTGATGTACCAATGCGGCCCTTAGTCATGCAATAAATCATCTACTCAGTTCTAGTTAGATTCTGGCCCCCAATAGTTTCTTCTGCGAACTTCCATCTCAAGGCTGCAGGAAGCTGGTATGCCGACTGTTGGGCGCCAAGACGATGTGGTCTTCGTCTCAGCCACTGCGAAGGCTTGCATGATCTCTGCCTCGCTGCAGGCAGGCTGGGCTGAGAAGAAAGCCACATCTGATAAAGATAGATCTGCCAACTACTGAGGCGGCATGCTATGCGACGAGTCTACCACACAAGCTATTGGTTGCCTGGTCCTCCATCGTCTCGTTGAACGGGAAGCTGTTGACATACAAAAGCATCACAATTTCTTTGGCGGAGTTCTGTACTTACACTGTTGATCAGCATCGGTTCCCAAGGCCTCAATGAATTAAAGTCATCGTCTGAACAGCTCCTGATCTTAATGGTCTTTTATTTTCCCACGCGTCTATTTTTTTTCATCAATAACCTATCATTGACCATCGTCATCAACACGAAATGTATCAAGGATCCAAAACGCGTCACAGACTCTTCTTTGGTAGTGTAACCTACCTGCTGTGGGCCGGCGCAGTCATTGCTCATGGTAAGACGTTCACCGACGAACTATGTCTGTCTCGCAGCCCAGCTAACTTGGCAATAGGGTTGTTACTATGGGGTTCTTCTGCGTCCGGAACCTTCTTTAAGAATTCCTACGTCGTTGGTTTAAGCACAGCAAGTTCACAGATGAATGTGACTTTAGGATATTCTGGTGAGTCCCTGTAGGGCGCTCGCTCAGAGGAACTGGTGTGACTGACAACCTTCATCAGGTATATGTGTATACAGTTCTGCCCAAATCCAGACAGATTCCGACTCTGGGGCATTCAGCAAGTGCAAAGGAGTCTACTTCTTCCCCGACGATGACAGCGAAAACGCCGACAGTTCCAATTACGGGGCGAAAGTCTTGAAACATTTCCGCGACGAACTGGACTTGGAAGACGACACAACCCTCGACACCAACATGCTTCAAAAGCTTCTCCTTGCCGCGCGAGATATTAAAGAAAAGATTCTCACTCCTGGCTTGGCGTGGGCAGCGTTCTTCTTGGTACTGGCCGCAGGTTTATTTGCCATCTTTCCCCTCTTCTTCTATCTTGCGGGGTCGAGACGCACCGTGTGCATGTGGACCATGGCTTGTGCCGGGCTTTGCATGGGCTTTGGTCTCATGTCAATCGGTGCTACATTTTTCACCACTCAAGGGACTTGGGCTTTGCTCAGTAGCGATGAGGAGTTGACCTCAACTTTGGAACTGACACATGGGGATATTGTCTATTCTCAGGGTGACCACCTGAAGGGCGTTTCAGTGGCCGCGCTTGTTCTGAATGGGTTATTCGTTCTCTCCACGACACTTGCCGCCGTTACTCGGAATCATTCAACAATCAACGGGCAAACGGGTAGACCCCGCCCTCCGATGACGCATGCTGGTGCAGGCAAACCCCTCCTCGGCAAGAAGAAAATCAAGTTCTCTCGGGGAAAGCCCGCATTGAACAGGAGACACAAGTAATCATGAATAGTGCTTGTTGATTCTGGTCATGAGTGGCTCGGGAATTTTAATTTGGGGTCTAACATTACGTTGCGGGACGTCCGGGTCATTAGATTGATGTTTTTGCCTGGGGCAGAGGGTACTGGGCGCGGGAATTCTGTTTGAGGAATGGGGCGGTTGCGCTGTTTGCTTTTTTGTCTTCCAAGTTCGGTTCTTTAATGTTTAGATTGCATTAATTTAGTTCTTCCTCGCGAACAACGTAGATAAATGCAGGTGATGTATGGTAGTACTACTAGTCCACACTGTGTCAATCTCCCGAACTTGGTCAGGTGAGGCAAACCTTCAATCAGACAACATTAAAATACCAATCTTTACAGGTCGAAGAGATACAAATGGATCAAAAAGCCGAATCTTTGCTTCATCAAGCGTTTGCATTCTCCACCATTCACTCTGCCTTAGAGAACAACAGCTTTCCGCCACCATTCGTAACCCTTGTGCGCATGCTCTTCGCCCGCTCTTCCACTTCTTCAGGCCCCGTGGCCGTAGTTTTAGAGCCATCCCAGCCTGAAAGTTCATGGAACAGCAACGCCAAACTCGAGCTTTTCCATATAGGCATCCCGCGCTGATTGTTGCGGATGATCATGACTACAAGCATCGTAAATGTCATGAGAACTAAACCGATGGGGAGGATCAGTGGTGGCCAGGTGATCTCAATGTATGTGACACTGCTCATCGCCACACCGTCGAGGACTGTGTTATTGGCCGACGTTCGGAACGCCTCCGTCATGCTGTTTGCAACCTCATCCATGAGCTCTGCGATGTTGTCGAACTGACTAAACGCCAAACCTAGTCCTGGCGTAATACGTTGACGAATCTGTTGGTTGGTCCCAGATGTAGAGCTGTCGTTGGTTGTTCCAACCACTCCAGTAGTGCTCATGGACGTTGTAAATAGGTCCACCAGGTATTTAGCGATGTCTTTGTAGTTGCAGTAATTAATCGTGAAGTTTGTCTCTTCGGGCAATTCGCCTGAACTGGCCGGCTTCAACCCAATAAATGCACTAGCGGCATTGCCCTCGGTAGTACCATCTCTGGTTGTCACCAGTGCTGTGCGAGGCCCGACTAGCGGTGCTGCACTAAAGTTGGCGTAGTAAGGGGTTATAAACGTTCTGGCGCAGAGCTCTAACGTACAATGCATTGCCTGTGAAACTGGAGGAAATGTCCGTAGTTTGTCATCGGCAGTGACATAGTTGTAAGCCGTTGTGTTGGGGGGGAACTTCACAAATGTGAAGTTACTGAGGACAGCTCGTCGTGACTCAGTAAAGCTGGGTATTATGCGAGAATTCCACGCATCATCCAGAGTGGTCTGCCACTGATTCCCGGCAATTGAATTCCAAATTGTAGAGTAAGGGGTTCTGACAGAGGCCCCGCCTGTTATGCCGAACACCGCGTTGAAGGTAGCGTCTTGGGAAGGTACCGTATAGTTACAGTCAATCAACTTGAATGTCTCGTCTGGGTTGACGACGCATGTTGGGACCACTGTATCTGTAAGATCTTCACAGCTACTACAAACACCCAATGTGGATATTGTTGGCCAATTGCATCGCTCGAAACTGCAAGGCAGCGATGGAGCTGGAGTGGCTTTCCAAATAGGTGCCAATATTGCTGCTTGCATCTCGGACTGAACACTCGCAGCGCCATAGCACTGCCCGGATCTCGCATTGAGGGACGAAGGATCGTAGATTCGAGTCTCCAGGATACCAGGGCTAACGCCTTTCACTGGCGTGAGAATGACCGGCTGCGAAAAGACTGACTGGATGAATGGGTCAACCAGCAAGGATAAAACCACCAAGATGGACGCAAACGAAGCAAGCATAGTCTTCCGGTTTCTTATTGATGCCAATTGGAATGCTCCCCAAGGACCACGAGAGGCGTTGTCAAATAGTTGTAGGTCACTCAGGTTCTGCGACCTGTTTTGGAAGTGGAGCCATTTCAATTGCGATATAACCTCGGTAAGGACCAGAAGACAAGCGGACTTTGCGAGAGTTCCCAGAAATGATACGACGACAGTGGGAGTGAGGGATCCTTTGCCCAGCCCCCATTGGTCAAGTCTTCGCCCCTGTTCGTAAGATAGGACGCCAATGATGGAGGCCATGCAGGCAAGACTGAGAGCGGAGGCAGCAATTTCCCATAGCCAGAGACGATGTACGAAAGAAGATCCGGGCCTTGCTCCTCGAGCGTCCGGGGGTGCATCTGCATTGCTTTGTGCGGAAGAGGAATGACGAATGTCATGTTCAGACAAATTGTCGTCCTGTTGTGCCGCCTGCATGAACGATTCTGAGTCCGTCTGACGACCTTGGTCGCTTTCAATGTCGCGGCGACGTCTCCCGATTTCATCGTGCGATATGCTCCTTGTCTCGTTCTGGGTGATTTGGTTGTTCTCATTCAGCTCTGAGGTGGCGTGACTCGGGCTTGCTCTGTTAAGCGTCGCTGAACGCTGTAGCGTTGAAGGGGTTGGCAATGGCTTCCTGCTTATAGCATGGGTACCGTTTCTCGTTGCCGGTATATGTTGAAGCTCATATTGCTGCAACAGTGAGCAGGAATGTACGGGTTCCTCGTGGCTTAGTAACTGAGATTTAGAGTTGAGTGAAGCGGAATCTTGGGATTCAGCGATAGGTACGTCCACAGATGTGTGGACGGGTAGATAGACAGACATCGCGCCCAATACTCATGCATGAGTGCGCCCAAGGTTGAGTGTTAGAGAACCATAGCCGACGAATCTTCGGGGTTCTTGATACTATTTATTCGACTGGAAATCTTCTTTCATGACCAGGCTGGAGAGCCTGCATCCATGCGATCCTTCAGGGACAGCTGAAATGTGTGAATGATGCGATAAGGCTCTTCTGTTCAGCTTGGGACTCTTCATTGGTCAAACATGATTTGTAATTGGAGATCTTGTGTTCCAACATGCAGTAATCGACCGCAGTTAAGGTGGTTTTCTGTAACTAATGCGGTTAGTTCCACGCTTGCCGCCTGCTGCAGCCTGATTCTCACCTCCTCTCCTCTCGTAAATCCTTTGGGCAGACCCGACCGATTGAAGACCTTAAATCGACTTTAAGGCAGAAACCTGTAGATTTTGAACGAAGTTCAGCTGCTCTGGTGGACAACCACTTTGAAGCAATATGAAAAAGTGATTGCCTCTATTGTTATCCCCATGATTATTTTCTCTTGATTATCACCGACATATTTTTCATCGTCTTCGTGGGCGTTGTCGCCATCTCCGAACTTACTACTGCTGTTGTTCTATCGTTACTATTTGCCCGGATAGCCCAACGTTCTCAAGGCTCATCCGATTTTATATTTCACAATAAATCGTCCTGAATTATCACAAGATACGATTGAGGAAGCTGTCATGCCTCTCCAGACGCGCCGAAGACAGAAGCCATACCAAGAATGGCGTAGACATCACGTGAAAGGCACTATTCTCAATTATAGCGAAGCTCTACTCTTGAGCCATAGATTTTGCTTTGTGATAAGGTTGAGCCGAGTGTGAATGAGGTTCAAAAATCCTCTTCATGCTTGCAACATTCGATACGCCGCCGCTGCCGGGCTAATTACTGGCACGACACAGGTGTAAGAAAAGGATTCGATACCCTGTCACCGACCCTGCAGTCTGATCTGCGGCAACGTCCGAAACATCTTTCATTTTGCCGAATTGACCACCGTAAGAAACCACATTGCAAGTTTCTCAATTCTCGAGACGTGACAGTAAGAATATAGAAGGGATATAAGCAAGACGCAGGGGTATTGGGATACGTGACGGCACTTGGTGTTCGAGAAGTTGGATTCAAGAGCAGCTGAACCATCTATGTCAATGTCGTGAGCGGGCTGAGCTTCACACTTTTCCCGCTCGTTGATGTTTAACCGAAACAGCGGGATTCAGGCACTGTCAGGGAGTCCATACGTTAGGTAAGTCGGACGCGTCGGTTTTGATGGAAGGCCGGGCCGGACAGTGGACGGCGGCGGGGTTGACATAATTGTCGCATAAGTGCATCAAAGTGTTATGCACGTAATATGCAGCTCAACGGTAACTTTGCACAGCACAAGCGTGTCGGAGCTCTCTCATTGGCCCAGTCGAACGCGCTAGAGCCAGCTGCGAACAAGGCTGCGAAAGGCTGAAAACAATTCTTTCGACGCCCAATCCACGCGATCGGGTGACCGTTGACAGCATTTTCCCCCATCATTATTGATTCAATTTCACCTAGACGTCCCTCAATCCCAGCGAAATGACATAGCCGCTGCCGAAACGCACCAAAAAGCGCAGCAGATTCGATCGCGATACCCAAAATGGTGGTCTGCAAGTTCTACGAGCAGGGGAACTGCAGGTATGGAAGTACGTCGCGCATCCCCGGTCGCATCGATCGGCCAGCCAAAACAAACCCAACGATGGGTCCAACACGCGCAGAACCAGCACGCTGACATTGGCAAATCCAGATAATTGCCGATTCGAACATCCCCGAGGCCAGTCCAACAACCGATTTGCCGCTTTTGGCGGGAACTCCGGAGGGGGGTTCAATCGCGGCGGAAACGACAGTTCGTGCATCATTCTTACCCAAAGACGACACTACGTACTCACAGACGCGCAGCCCTACCGTACATGCTATCGAAAGAAACGATCGAGAAGGATCTGACCTCTGAACAACCACAATGGATTCTGTCAGCGTACGGACCGGGAAGGGACGCCCCGGAACAGCTGTTTGGCGGACCGATGCGCGAGCAGAGCTTTGAGGAGATGAGGCTTCACCATATCATGGCGACAGCCTCGGGCAACCCACAACAAGCGGTAGGAACCACAATTCGTGTCTTGCCGGCGGGCGGCTGACAAAAGGCAGCTCAATCAAGCGCAAGAGCTGTACCAGCAAGCACAGCAGCAGATGAAGACCGCGGTCGGAAATCTGGATGGCGCGATCCAATTCCTCATCTCTGCCGAGCAGAAACACCCGAATCGAGTCGATATCTGCAAACAAGGAACGTTACCAGGTGGGACGACAGGAGAGTTCGCAGTTGGGAAGCGGGCAACCGGTTCGCTCGGTCAGGCGAATCCCTTCGGGTCTGGCGGATCTTCCGGAGGGTCGGCGAATCCGTTCTCTTCTGGTGGTCAACAATCATCAGCCTTCGGCAGCGGAGCTTCGACGACAGGTAGTGCCTTTGGTCAAGCATCCGCCCTTGGGCAGAAGCCGAACCCCTTTGGTGGGGGAGCCGCCGCACCTGCCTTTGGCCAGCCTTCGCAACCGACATCAGCGTTCAGCCAGGCTTCGTCAACACCGGCATTCGGTCAACCTTCTCAGCCAACGTCTGCCTTTGGCAGCGGCGCGCAGAGCTCAACCCCGGCGTTTGGCCAGCCGTCGCAGCCTTCATCGGCTTTTGGACAGCCTAGTGCTCTTGGAGGAGGGACGTCAGCTTTTGGTCAAGCATCAGCGCTTGGTCAGAAGCCAAATCCCTTTGGAAGTGGCGGTGCCTTTGGACAGCCTGCCCAGTCTAGTGGGACAACTACCAGCGCGTTCGGCCAAACTTCACAGCCTGCCGCGTCTGGTAGCGCATTCGGTCAACCGTCACAGCCTGGGGCTTCCGGCAGCGCATTCGGCCAACCTTCACAGCCTGGGGCTTCCGGCAGCGCGTTCGGACAACCATCCGCGCTTGGAGGTGGGGGAAGCGCCTTTGGCCAGGCGAGCGCACTGGGGCAGAAGGCGAATCCTTTCGGAGGCGGCGGTGCGTTTGGTAGTGCCAATGGGAGTACTACCAATGCCAGTCCGTTTGGACAGGCGGCGGCGAACACCAACAACGCCAGCAGCCCTTTCGGACAACCCGCGCAGAACACGACTCAAAATGCCAGTCCTTTTGGGGCTCCATCCCAGCCAACGCAGAGCGCGTTTGGTCAGCCATCTCAGCCCGGAGCGTCAGCCAGTCCCTTTGGTCAACCGTCTACCTCTCAGCCGGCGGCTGCCAACCCGTTTGGACAACCATCGCAGACCCCGGCGGCTTCTAACCCATTTGGCGCGAAACAAGATGCGCCAGCAAGTGGGGGCATGGACGCACAGCCAACTCAACCAACGAGCGCCTTTGGTCAACCTTCTCAACCACAAGCAGCCGCCAACCCCTTTGGACAAGCCAAGCCTGCCTTTGGTCAGCCAACAGGACTTGGAGGAGCAGCACAGGCAAACCCATTTGGTACACAACCTGCAGCCCCGGCCGCCCAGCCACAAGCAACACCTGGAAGCGGGCCGTACCCGCCGGGTAGCTCTAAGCAGCATCCTCCCGTGTCAAGCTACAGCTCGAAGGGAATGGACGGGAGACTATCAATGTTCAAGGGCAAACCTGTCGTGTACCAGAATAATCTTCCCGGGGTGCGCGCGTTAGACGGAGGGTGGAAGCGAGTTTGGTTCCCCGACGGGCCGCCGAATTACAACAAGGACACGGAGCTTCCTGATGAGGCTTATGATGAAAAGTCGAAGTTGCAGTGGCAGGCTTTCACTCAGAAAGGCCAGTTTGAAGGGGGACTCATGCCCGAGTTGCCTCCAAAGAGGGAGTTTTGCCTTTGGGATATTTAACTTGGCCGGCAGGATGCCAAGATCGGCGGAAAAGGAACGCGTGCCGCCTTGTACTTTCCATGCAAAGGAACCAGCATTGCAGGGCGTTATATCAATACCATAGGATAATCATAAAAAGTTAGTGGATAGAGAGGTATTTGACCGGGCGTTTGAATACCAGCAGCACTGCGCCCATCTACGAGCGTGTCTAGTTAAGGACTACGCCGATTCAATCACGGCTTGATGGCATCACCAGACATCACAGCAATACTCAAATTGGGGTCATTGTTTTATTTGGGTGGTATCTAGACCTCCAAACTCGGCCCGCCGCAGCCATCTCGCGCGAGAGCCTTTCGGCATCCTCACGCACAACGGCGCAGCATTCCCAAGCCAAAGCCCATACTGTTCGTCCCTCTTACAACAAGTCCCTTCTCGGTCCCAGTCCGCGGCGTGTTCCTTTTTTAGGAGGAAAACTTAGGCGGCGATGGTGACCTCGACCTCGACACCAGCCTCGATGTTGACGATGATCTGCTTGACGATCTCGGTAGGGGCGTTGAGGCTAAAACGCTGGTCAGCAAAACAATTCCTCACTCCCAAAATGGGCGCGCAGGGGAAAAAACGTACTCAATGAGGCGCTTGTGGATGCGCATCTCGAAGCAGTCCCAGGTCTTGGAACCCTCACCGCAAGGGGTCTTGCGGGTGGTGATCTTGAGGGTCTTGGTGGGCAGGCGGACGGGGCCGGAGACGCGGAGGTCCTTAGACTTGGCGCGCTCGATGAGCTCGGCAGAGACCTTCTCGAGGGACTGGACCTTGCGGGAGGAGAGGGTGATGCGGATCTTGTGCGTCTTGGGCGCCTCGCCGAAGTCCTTGTCCTTGTTGTAAGACATTTTTGCGGGATTGAACAGTTGGTTCTGGGGGTTGGTTGATTGAGGAGGATGGGCGAGAATGGTCCTTCACGACTCGAACGTTGGTTGCGGCAAAGTGATGAAGGCTGGTTGGGCTCGAAAAGAAGCTTGGAGGAGAGGCTGCGAAAATTGCGATCGCGAACTTTTTCGTGGGGGAAAGTTGTAGGGCTTTACCGAAAAGGCGCTAGGCCCGTTTGGGAGTAGCTTGAGGCGGGATATGTACGTACTTCCTGGACCCACTTCCGCATCAAGCTCCAGCCGGGAAGCTGGCACCGTGGGGTCTTGCATCGACCATGAATCATCCGGCGAACGACATGACAGCTCAGCTAAGCCGCATGCAATAAGATACACGACGACCGCTCTGTCGCAGAGCACCTCCCTCATCCTCCCTCCCTCCCTACAATCAACAATCTCCGCCAACAACGAGGAACGAACACCAAAATGGCGACTCTCCCACCCTTCGCCCCGTTCCCCTCATCCACATGGCGCTCTCATCTCACCCCGCAGGACTGGAATGCCCTCATCGACGCCTGGACGACGCTCTCCCAGGCCTACCTCGCCCAAACCGACGCCCAACTTTCAAAAGCAGTCTCGAAAGAGGACTCCCTCCCCGCCTTTCTCTCGACGTTCATCACAGAGGTCGCAGAGGCAAGCCCGGCTGCGACGATAGGCTCATCACCGCCAGCGAAGGTGCTTCTCAGAACGGCGTTCACCCTCACAGCCCGCCTTCTCACCCTCTCATCACCCCCACCGATACCTCTCACGACACCCATCTTCCTCGCCAGCTTCAGCAAGCTCTTCCGGAGAAATGCGCCAGCCGTTCTGACGAAGGCATGGAATGCGCACGCCGCGGCTTTTGAGACGTCGCTTGCGGGATTGAAGAAGTCGCTCACGCAGTCCCTGGAAGCAGGGATGAAAGCCGACCTCAAGTCGCTCGAGAGCAGGCTGGCTGGGCTGAACCACCTGCTGCATGCATCCCCCGACGCGGCGGCGTACTTTCTCGCCGGGTCAGATTTCTCCGACGGCCTGGTGTCTGCATTTAAAATCACGAATCCGCCATTGCGAAAGGTACTCATCACGACGATGTACGTCTGTCTCATTGGGCTCACAGAAGGGGAGACGCCACGATTCGGCATGCTCGCCGACGTCCTCTTCTCTCTCGAATCTGCGGCGGAGACGCACAAGGCGGGTCCGCTCAACGTCAACGACTCCCTTGTGGCGGAACTCGTCACAGTCACACCGGTGCTAAAGCAGCTGCTCAAGCGGGCGGAGGAAAAGGGGGCAGCGTCGACGGCGCTGAAGACGAGGATCTCCGCACTGGAAGGGTTCAAGAAGCCTGGTGGGGGTTTCATGAGGCCCAAGAGGCTCGTGAAGAGGAAGGTCGACAAGGGCAAGGGGACTGCTGGCGCGGAGGATGTGCAAGCCGAGTTGCATATTCACAGGCAAAGCCAGATCGCCCTCATCCAGGATCTATTTCCCGATCTGGGGTCCGCGTTTGTGTCGAAGCTGTTTGATGAGTTTGGTGATGACACGGAGGTTGTCACGTCGCATCTGTTGGAGGACGATCTGCCACCACATCTCAAGGACCTGAACCGCGGCGAGCAGCTGTACGTCTCATTCTCGCCACTCCACCAAAGAACAATCTTGCTAACACGAGACAGATCACCCAAGATCGAGCGGCGCTTCAGCCATGACATCGCACCTAGACCCACACCACCACAACTCCCCCAGCGCCACAACGTCTTCGACGACGACGAACTAGACCGACTAGACCTCGACGTCTCTAAACTCCACTTCGGCAAGCGAAACCCCGAAAAGACAGCCGACGACGTTCTCAAGGACCGCTCCACCGCGCCCAACAAGGCCGCCATCCTCTCGGCGCTCGCGGCTTTTGACTCGGACGACGACGAGCGCGACGACACCTACGACGCAGACGACGTCGGCGGCACTGTCGACGCCGGCGCCAACGAGGAGGCCGACGGGCAGAACGACGCCAGCGAGGAGACGCTGTTCAAGGCGTTCCAGGGCGATCCGGCTGTGTTTGACCGCCAGGCTGCGACGAGGAGAGGACAGCCGAGGGCAAGGTTGCGGGAGGAGACGGGTATGACGGATGAGGCTATTGAGGGGTGGGCGGTTATGCTGGCGAGGAACCCGGCGCAGAAGAGGAGGTTGGAGGCGAAGTATAGCGGCGCTGCGGCGTTTACGGGTGCGCAGACGGAGTTGCGGTCGACGGCGTGGAGGGCCAGTCCTGCGGGATCTGGCGCCGAAGAGTCGGAGCAGGATGGAGCCGGCGGCTCGTCAAGAGGTGGAAGAGGTGGGCGCGGCCGTGGTGGTGGTCGGGGTCGTGGCAGAGGCGGTGGGCGTGGAGGGAATGTGGCGGGTCCGACGGGAGACAAGGACACGGAGGCGGCGCGGAGGAGGAAGGAAGCCAGCAAGGGCTCCAGAGCGAATCACAACCGCCGCGACCAGCGCGCGAGAAAGATGGGACGAGGAGGGCTGCCTGGATAAGGGGCTACTGGCAACAGAACTACAGCTAATGTACAGAAATACGGCTAATGTAATCTTTGCCTCTTAGCACCCGGGACCGAGCCACGCGGCATCATTGCAGCTGACCGTTTGCCGGTGGCCGTTGACGTGAACACCTCGTCGTCATACAGATCCTCCGCGCTGAGCGTTAGGGCGTACGGGCTCTTGACGTCTACGATGCTGGGCGTCCCTGGCTGCGGGGTGAAGCCGAACGTGTGGACTGCGGCGGGGGATATGCTGCTGGAGAACGACGACCCGACTTCCTCGACTCCTGTGTGCCGGGACCAGAGGACGTGATCCTGTGGTGTTGCGAGCTCCGACGTGCCACCGAGCGAGGGCAGCTCGCCGTGGTCGCTCTCGAGTCGGCCGATCATGGAGCGGAGCGATTCGCGTGAGCTGCGTCTGCTGTCGAGGTAGGTGCGCAGGTCGTAGCACTGTCGGCAGCTCGGGTAGACTGGGTAGCAGTCTGACTCGTCTCGGTACTGCGGCAGTTGGGGCCGTCCTTGCTGGTCGCACCGTTCTTGGATATCGTCGAAGAGGTCGCCGACGGGGGTGAAGTAGGTTACGCGGGGGCCGGCCCCGAAGTACTTATTCCGTCCCCAGAGCTGGCCCACGAGGGCATTAGTTTCTGCGTCGACTACCGCGGCACCGCTGTCACCTTCAACGCCGATGCCACCGCGAATCCATGCTTCCTCGTCATCGTCCGGGTCCTCGATGAACCATTCGCGTGTAGCCTTGCCTGTACCGTTGTCCTCTCCCCTGACGTAGGCGGGTACCTCGCAGACTTGTCCACGCTGTTGCCCGGATGTTCGGCCCGTGGATACAACTGACCCGCCTGGCACAATGGCCGAAGTGGTCTTGATGGGTATTTCTTTCAGGAGGGGCATTGTCTCTGAGGGGAACCGGCGAAGAATATTGGCTTGCTTGGTCTTTGCAGCGACCAGGATCCAGTCCGTCACGACCAAAGGCTGTTCTTTCCCGCAGTCTTCCCAAAAAGGGTCATGGGAGATGCGTGTTGTCTTGAGGTCGATGCCTGATGTTGCGGTGAGTTTGCCGATGGTGAAGTCTTTGGATTCGTCCATGGTATCGTGGCGCTCCTCGATGCAGCGGGATCGGTCGCTCGGTGAAGGATGTTGCACGCTGACTTCGCTTAGGTGTTGGTACGCGTCGACGAAGGGATGGAAGTTGGCCAGCCAGTAGTTTCCACCGCCGATGACTAGACATGGTCCCAGAGTTGAGGTACTCTCCTCGAAGTCGTCGGTCCCTGCGATGCCGATGCTGTCGCCCATACATGGGTCCTTGAAGTAATATGGGTTCCTGGCCATGCAGATGTCGTCTGGCATGTCCTTGCTCAACCCTCTGGCCCAGACGAGTCGTTCCACAGCGCCGATGGAGAACTCGAAAGATGTCGTTGGGCGGTAGCTTTCGGGCAGAAGATCCTTTACGTGGGCTGCGATGATGATTCGTCGTGCTCGTGATGGTTTCTTCTTAGTCATTATGCAGATGCGACGGGAGCCGGGAGTCTTGCCGCGGGTGACGCTGACGACGTGGTTCGGGCCGCACCACTTTGGGAGGAACTCGACCAGAAAGGGTAGAACGCCATGCTCCCAAACCATCGGAAAGCTAGCGCTCTCGATCAGGCGGGAGATTACCGCTCGTGACGAGTCACTGGGACTATCGGCTGCGCGAGGTGCTTGGCCTACGAAGGTCAGATGAGCGTCTCGCATGTCGGTGTTACGTACCGTTCTGCCTTTTATGCTTCTTTTCCACAGCTGCTCGCAGCTGTTCTCGACATTTCTTCTTGGCGATCGTGACGGACAGGCTTTGCCTAGTCGCCTTGTCCTCCATGGCATCCTTTGGATTTGGAGCTGTGTTGGTGGATGGTTGTTCGGCGGACTTTTCGAGAGTCATGACAGGTACCATCGGCTTCGGGACCGACTCGACGGCCTTCCCGTTGCCTTCATTGGCGTCAGGATGTGCACATCTGATGTGGCACTCCAAGATTCTCTTGCTCTGGAAGGAGCTTTCCGTACATCCTGGCGCGGGGCAGACGAGAAGGTGCTCTAGCTTGACGTGCCAGGTCAGTCCTTCCTTGGAGGAGAACGCCGGCTGGTCGCAGCCTCCCCAGTTGCAAATGTGTGTGTGGATCGCTTTGAAGTGGCTCTTTAGCTCCTGCTCCCGGTCGAAAGCCTCATCGCAGTGCGGACCGAGGCAGACGAATCGGCTTTCGGCACGCTCTACCGTCCGCTCAGCAGGCGATGGAACGCGGGAATGCGAAGCTGACGTTGGAGCCGGCCACTCAAATGGAAGCTCAGTCTGCGATGGAGACAGCCCGGAGCCTGCCGATGATGGCTGGGAGGTGGATGAGGACGAGTAGGTGACGCTGCTCACGGTGCTCAACGCTGGGGGAGGTGTCTGGGCAGAAGCAGTCTGGAACATGTCAAGCCCTGGTTGGCTGTCTCCAGGCAAGCTTTTGGCAAAGCTTTGGTCTAGATGCCCGAGTCCCTGGCTCTGGGACCAGGCATTGTCCCCGTAGATGGCCGGTCCGCCATACAGCTGCGAATCGACGAAGGGCTCGTTCGTAGGCGGCCAATAAGGCGGCAGTGAGGCGGGTATTGGTACTGCGGCAAAGTACTGGCCTTCATGTATGTGTTTGCGGATCTTGTACGGCCGCTCCTCGTGAGGAGCTTGGCGCCTGGATTGGGACATGGTGAGATCTGTGAGACGTCAGCCGGCATGTAAGCCAGGCTGGATGCTGTGATGAATGGTTCTTACTCCCGCTAGCGATTCGGTTGGCGGGCAGAATATGGGTAATTGAAGGAGAGAACCCGAGATTTGAGGTGTTGCCGGGAAGGCAAGAAGTCGAGAACGGCGGGGCAGGATGACGGGAGGAGCTGGGCGGCGGCGGGGAGGGTGGGAAGGTGGTGCGGCACAGCTAGTCTGGTTGCCTGATGGGGAGTATACAGTGCCTTGACTCTAATCCCTGCACAGTGAAATATAACGTGAGGTCAGGCGCACACACAGTAGGAACATTCACTCCCACCCATTCAATACATACCTATCTAACAACCCCGGCGGCCTCATCTAGGGTCAGCATCCCACGAACCATGCGAACCATGACTACTGTGGCCCGCTTCAGATCTATCGACGTTAGATTCCCGTTTTTATTCATTGCCGAGTTCTTGGTTCCACTGGCGAGCATCTTAGCGGGTTGCTTTCACGGGTCTCTCCAATTTCGAATAACGATAGGCAATTCGCAACGGAGGAGCTGAGCGATTGGGAGATTCAGAAAACCACGTTCATTCAACTACTATATGTGCATGGTGCCCTTCCTCTCACCCTGATAAATCCATCGTAAAGATCATGTCGCAAATTGTCTACCCAGCCGGTCTGAAAACATGGCGACACTGTTATCGTGGCAATCACCACTTGTGCCACCTAAATCATCCAGGCGGCAAGCGAGACAACTCCGACAGTGACAACTGCCAAGCGTCCCATAGATCCAGACAGGTTGCTGGCCGCAGAAGTCGAGCTCGAGCCGCTGCCACCAGAGGACGAAGACCCAGACCCAGACCCAGACGAAGCCTTCAGAGTAGCCTGCCCAAAGTTGGCCGAGAGCCGCTCGCACCATAGTCCAACCGTAGAGAAATCAGCCGGCGTCTTCCCAGCATCGAGCTTAATGGTGAGCGTGTTGGTGGACGCCGCCTTGGTTACCTGCTCGTTGGAGATGCGGAAGCCGTTCTTGATGACATCGTCGGTGGCACCCCACCAGTAGAGTGCAGGCGCCGAGGCATCCTTGAGGGTGTAGTCGCTGATCATGAGAGTTGAAGCGTCGACAACGGTGACTATGCCGCCGAGGCCGCCGTCGAGAGAAGAGAGCTTGCCGGACCACCCAATCTTCTGGGTCATGGTGTCGTTGCCCTGGCCGGAGACGAGGGCAGTGAAGACGGCAAGGCCGGTGAGGAAGACTGAGGTGCTTTGGCTGAACATTGTCTTGAGTTGTGTGTGGTTGAAACTAAATGTGAAAAAAGCGTAGAGTTGTAAGAATTGATTATTGTGAGTGTGATTTGAGAGTAATGCGATGTTACAATCACCTATGGAGGCGGACATGTATGGAGGTTATATACCGAAAAGACTTGGACTTCTTTGGAATCAATGCCATCTCATTTGTGAAAAGACCCTCAAATCCAAGCGTCCATGAACTTTGATGTGTAATCCAGCTAGATCCTTTGCAACTTTAACTCTTGCCTAAATAGGAAATCCTGATGATACTGTGTGGTGCGCTAGCAGCAGGTACCCGAGCTTAAGCTTAAAGTGTGTGCAATGGCTTGCGTCCTTCAAGTCCAAACAACGCACGTCCATCTTTGCCTTGCGCGTGGCTTACATGTTGAAAAGTGACAGCGATCAGGTTCTCGGGGCTATGTATCCGCGAAACTCAAGACTAAGGCAAGAGAGGGTCGTTTTGAGATGGACTTGGAAGTAGAGTCTGGTGCTCAATGTTGGTGATTCCACCTCATCCGTTCTGATGTACATCACCAAAGCTATTGGTTGATAGAAGAGCCCGCTCATTACAGTCATGCC
The DNA here is from genome assembly GCA_025328625.1 of Colletotrichum sp. SAR11_240. NCBI lineage: Eukaryota > Fungi > Ascomycota > Sordariomycetes > Glomerellales > Glomerellaceae > Colletotrichum > Colletotrichum sp. SAR11_240. The sequence goes on from JAKMXA010000059.1 coordinate 61,328, forward strand.
TGGAGTAAGACTCCGAAGTTATTGGTCTTTAAGGTCGAAAAGCAGTGCCTTTCCTGTATCCCTGAAGGTTCTCCAACTCGGGCCCCTGGGTAAGGCAGATTCAATGTCATGATTATGGTATCAGACGCTGAGGCTGCATTATCTAAACTTCCAAATCATAATTAGGGGAACTACAATGTAGCAAAGAAATCCAGTGCACTAATTGGCAGCCAAGCCACATCATGTCGCGTCCAGCTTTCTGTGCCTGCGGGCGCTGCTCGAGACCCAACCGTGCCTTTCACATACTAACTACATTCGGAAAGTTTGATCCATCATCATGCAAAACAACACTCTTTGGCAGTTCTGATCCCTCATCATCAGCCACACGTCAAAGCCATCATTCAGCTCGCGTCTGTCCATGTACGTTCCAAGAACATACAGCTGAGGACTCAACAGGCTACAAAACCATAAGAATGACCATGTTCTGGGGATATTGGAACATCATCTTAAGCCATCAGATCACTTTCAACAAATCAATCATACCTCTATCCTGACATTCGGTCAACTGATTCTTTCCGGTAGCACCATTATTTGCTCAACATGGAAAAACCTGTTATCCAAGATCAATATTTGGCAGCGCGGGCTTACTTTATCTGCGTCATTGGCATGCTTTTTCTTGAGAGCATCGTTCGACTTCCTGCGCGGCTCCGCAGCTTAGCACATCGTGGTAAGCCTTTATATATGTATGAAAGACTTGGTACACATATACTGACAACCATGTCCAGGCCGTCCATTCATCAAAGCATCGTCGGGCCACACACGCGTCGCTGTAGCTCTACACAAGCTATTGACACTCCCATCGCCCATCCCCATCCTCACGAACCACCAGGCGGCCAATTTTCTAAGATTCGCCGTTCTTCTCGGCCTGAACATCTTATTCGGAGTAAACGATAACGAATTCACTACCGACTTCAAACTTTACGGGTGGCTTACAATCGCCAACGGCGGCCTCGCCCTCCTCCTCGCCGCACGCACAAACCTCTTCTCCATCATCGCCCAGATCCCATCCCCGGTTCTTCTCGTCTACCACCGCTGGATCGGCATCGCAACCATGGTCCACGCAACCATCCACTTCGCCCTGAACACCCAGCACTACATCGCCACTGACCAACTTGCTGACTCGTTCTCAAACCTGCGCATCCAAGTCGGCGCGATGGCATGGGCGTCCCTCGTTCTCATCTCCCTCACCTCGGTCCCCATTATACGCCGCCGGTTCTTCGAGGTCTTTTACTACTCCCACGCCCTCTTCTTCCTCTTCGTCGTGGGCGCACTCATCCACGCCACCAAAGGTCCCGAGTTCCTGCTCCCTGGCCTTTTGCTCTGGGGTTGCGACCGTTTCCTGCGCTTCTACTACAACTTCCGCTCGATCAGCACGACTGCCGTGCAGCTTTACCATGGAGACGTCGTCAAGATCAAGTTCGAAGGGATGAAGTCGCGGCATCCGGGGCAAATTACCTGGGTCCAGATCCCGAGCGTGTCTTTCTTTAACTGGCACCCCTTCACCATCGCGTCTGCACCCCGCGATGATGACGCGACGCTGGCGATCAGAGGGCTGGGCGGGTACACGAGGAAAGTCCAGGGTATCGTCCCAGGTGATGGAGAGTCGAGCAGCGAGAACGGGAACATGTGTCAAGGTATGGAAACAAAAGCTGGAAGACTGCGCATGCGCTTGGATGGACCCTATGGCGTCGGCCGAATCTGCTGGGGCGAACAGCCGTTGACAGTCCTTGTTGCCGGCGGCATTGGCATCACCCCTGGTATCAGCATTGCGACGCATATGATCCAGCAAGCCGCGTCCGCCGAAGGCTGTGCTCTACGAGGAAAAGCGTGGCATATTCACATGCTGTGGGCCGTTAAAGACGTCGAGAGCATCGAGTGGTTTGGGGACGAGTTGAGAAGTCTTGCCGCGTTGGCTGCCGATCCTGGTGTACCCGCGACTCTGAATGTTTCGATTTACGTCACGGGCAGAGGAGCTGTACGGACGGATGATGGAGAGACCGGATTCGCAATGGTTGGTCACCCTAGTCAACATAAAATTCCTGGAGAGTTAAAGCAAGGCCGTCCGGATGTGTTGGGATGGGTTGAGGGAGTGAGGAGAATGCACCCCTGTCTGGACGCAGCCGTCAATGTTTGTGGTCCTAATCAACTCATCCGGGATGTTAGGATCGCAGCATCCAAGGTCAGCTCTACGAAGAGTACGTTCTACGTTGAAGAAGAAGTGTTCGAGTTCTAGTCGTTGTTGACGGCGTGGCATGTCAGGAGACAGCCCGTTATCGCGTGTTAGTCACGGGATTGAAATAAAGCGCAGCGTTGATCAAAGCAAAACTTGGACAGAAACTTTTTACGATCAATTGAGCTTTTAATCAAGGTTCTGTCTATTGTAAAAGTCTTTGCTGAACGCTCATCGCTTAATTAGGGCAGCTAACGGTGTTGCCGCTAATGGTGCAAGTTTGGCCGAGCTTCTGATGGCAGCTTCCGGAGGTGCACTGTCTGATGTCGTTGCCCTCGGCACAAGCTCCGAGCTGAATGCAGGTCGCGGTCTACGGAAGGTATTAGTTGTTGACCGTGATTCGGATTTGGGCTTGGTACTAACGGATGCGGGCACTGCAAGGGCAGCAGCGAAGGTGAAGACGATCTTGAGGAACTGCATCTTGATAGATTTCCTTGTACTAGCTAACGGATGGTCGTAGAGTGCACTTGTTTTGGAAGAATAGGTCTGAGTGATTGTGACCTATTGACTAGTTGTTGCGGGTATGCCCTCTTTATACTCCATCCTCTTAACGTTCAGGGATAGCAGCATTGGCATCCAAAAGCATGCAACCAAGCCCGGTGAATGTTGTCAGGGTGCCTGGGCCTTAGCAGCCTGCACATCTGCTTCAAGCCCTGGATAGCTATCAATAAAAGTAAAGGTCATTTTCGAACCCTAAACGGCAATATCAGTTACTGCTTTTCCGGGACGACCGAGATTCAGGTTGTCCAAAGAAGGACTTTGATTGAGGTCTGGGCACTCAGCTAAAGTTTGCAAGAAAGCCACGGAACTCGCGGACAAGACTGCAACCCGAAGACCCAAGTTTGAGGTGGTTTGTCGGCCAAATAGCTAAGCCTCTCAACTTCTCATTTCCAGAATTCCAGAGCCCCTTCGACGTAGTCGGATATTCGGTCTCGGTTACCGTATCCAGGGACCAGGGCGTTCATCTGAAGCCCACATAAGACCGAAATAGACTTTTGTGCCACCAGGCGACAGTCAGAGAAGAGGGTGATGTTGGAATAAGACACCGGCGGGGTCCCCGCCGAGCGTCTGCCCGCGCGGGTTCCGGAAATTCGGGTCGGCTCAAACATCCGTGGAGGCCGTGGGAACCCTGGATCCCGTGGAAGGGTCTCCCATGAATCGCGGATCTGCATATCTGGAATCATCTATTCTGAGAATTGCACGAGCAATTTGGCCCTATGATGTCTCAATTCGTCTCTATTGTATCAAATTGTCCTTGGTTGGGTATCAGGGCTAGACTGAAATGCTGTTCGCAAGGGCTTGGGGCCGAAACCACCTGCCTTCATATGTGCCTTTGGCAGGTTTGATGCCTTCTAAAGCTGCGAGTTTCTACATACAGCAATTCAACCAGTCATTGTGGCAATGTGCGATACTGAGAAGTAAGCAAAAGTAATCCAAGTGAGACTGCGAGAATTCCCGCTTGGGACGTAAGTGAGCATAACAAAAATAACGCCAGGGCCAGAACCATAAAAGGACGAAGATATTAAGGACATCAAAGTGAAATAAAATATTCCAATACGACCGAATGAATATTTGAATCCACAGACTCGATAGACGGAGATAACATCAAGACTTGCAATGGATAGTAGCAGAGACTGATGAGAATAGTACTCTATGTATGAAGTTCATCAATGCGAATTTTCGATTCCTCAGAGCAACTAAGACGTATCTATCCAAGTCGGAGAGTGATAGAATAGACTCTGTTGCTGCCCGTTAAAAGATGACCACGTATTTTATCGGCCAAGACGACAATTGACAGGCAATTGATTACCTTCAGCGACAAAGTTCATGGCGAAAGCATAGCATCCGAATCGTTCAATGCTGTGTAATTTTACATCCATTCGCGATATCAAATTTTGAGATCGAGAGGCGTTTTTCTAAGCTGCACTACTTCTCACGCTGGCGGTCTGCCAAACCTCAGTACGCGAATGAGACATTGTCGCGTTAATTGGCCGCGTATCACAGGAGGAGCGGGGGAAGGTACACCACGTCACACACGCATGCAGTCAGCACATCACGCAGGGCGATGATTGCTCGAGAAGAATCTGCCGAATAGGCATCAAAGCTCCGATCCCCCTCACATAACAGGTCGATGTTGCAAATTTCCCTCACCGGACTCCAGTCACAACCTACAACAGAGACACCTACGCCACAGCGCTTTTCCTTAGGAAAGCTCGTCATCTGGAGCCGGCCAGACTCTGTGACTACCATGGAGCCAACTGAAGTCGTTGACAGCCTTCGCGGCTTGGTGGCCGTCGCCGACAATGCATTCCGAAGCACATACGATTTTGCGAAGGACAAGATTGACCCGTTCATGGACATCAAGAGGCGAGACGAAATCCGCCGCGTTGCAACCGAGATCCAAGATCTGACTGGATTGCTGCATCGACTCACTTTGGTGGCTTCCACCTTTGACGAAGATCACAATCAGGTCCTTGATGATGTTTATGGCCTCCGCTCACCGAAGCTACCGCAACAGCTATTCTCTTGCCGACAGACACTGATAAAACTCGAGGCGAGCTTGAGTCGTAGGAAGCTTACCTACGACGTCATCAAACAGGAGGAGGATCTCAAATCACGAGCAAAGCTGAGATGGCCATTCACGACAGCATGGACCCTTGACCTGATACAAGAAATCGGTCAACACAAAGAGGCTGTTGCTAGGGCTCTCCCCTCCAACTCCATGAACGAGCTGCTGCAAAGCTTTTCTAAAGGGAAAGGCCGACATTCTACGAACGGCAGAGAAGTCATAAGAAGATACGTGATGGGTCGCTGCAGGTACTCAAAGGAGAACTCCACCGTGACGTCGTTCTTCCAAAGGCTTGACCATCTTGAAGTCCTCACACGGACTGTCAGCAAACGAACCAACTGGACAGAGTATGAGTTGCTGGAACATGAACCCATCCGATGCTGGATACACCACGGCAGTACCAACGACAAAAGCTCCCATCTTTGGATCACAGGCGGCCCTGGAGCCGGGAAGACGACTTTTGCCGCCACACTCATCGAAACGGCGATCCATACACACTATTCTGATCAAGCCACCGCGGTAACTTTTGCCTTCTGCCGATTCTCAGACCCACGATCTCACGAGTGCTTTTATTTCCTCAGCACTCTTCTTGCACAGATTGCCGTACAGAACCCGTCGGCAATGACTATACTCGGGAATTACTACTCCGAGCTGAGAACTCGAAGAGTAGTCGAAATCCCGACTATAGAAAAGATGAAGGCAGTCTTTTTAGCTATGACGAAAGCATTTCGACAGGTCCTATGTGTCGTTGATGGAGTGGACGAGTGCTCTGACGAGGGCGATGCCGTCACGCAACTGATGGCTTCATTAGCATCAGAATCCGGCAACGTCAGATTGGCCATGCTCTCGCGTTATCAGTCGAGAATAGAGACCCCTTTCAAATGCATCTTTGGCGAATCGCTTTGTTGCAAGGAATTTGAGCCCGACAGAAACCAGTTGGAAATGTTCGCTGCCACAGAGATTGGGAAAATGGCCATGGGGGCGAATTCAGTCTTCCACAACTTGCGACTGAAAGACAATGTCATTCAGAGCTTCGTTCCTATTCACAACCAAAAGTAGGTGATATGACCTCCAACTGTCGGAGACTTTGAACTGACCAAGCATAAGCTTCCGGTTTGTATCTTGCTCGATCGACTATATCGCACGACATGCCACGGCGGAAAGTTTCCTTGAGATTTCGAAGACATTTCCGCAAAATCTGGAGGGCATATACAAGCTGACCCTACAGCGCTGCAACGAACAGCCGGCTTCGACCCAAGCTCTGGTCCAATCTGCTCTTCATTTGGCTGCATTCTCGGACCCTCCGCTCACGAGTCACGAGCTTTGTCAGGCGCTATCGGTGGCAGGCATACCCGGGCTGGATGCCGACGAGTTGGAATATCCTGAAGTCGATGAAAACGAGATCATGGAAGCATGTGGCATCTTTCTGACCAAGTCAACTCACGGAGAAGAATTCGGGCTAGCACACCATACGGTCAAAGAGTTTCTGGAACAAATCGACCCGACTGATCAGGAATTCGCGGGATACCGTCTGTCGAAATCTCGAACTCAGCGCCTCCTCGGGAGATGTGCGCTTCGCTTCTTGTGTCTCAACCATTTCTCACGGCTTCCCAAAAGATTGAACTCTGAAGACAGCTTCTTGTCCAACAGGCGGAGGCGGCTACCGTTTTATCGATATGCGGCTTTGGTTTGGCCCCAACTAGCAGACGAGCTTTGGGACGACGAGGAGTTCAGACAACAAGCTATGGAACTTTGCGACCCCGCGCAAACCTCAAACTTCAAAGCATGGTCCTTAGAAGTCTGTCACTTCTATCGCCTTGGAGGCTCCTGGAATGGCTGGGTCAACGATCGGTTCGAAGACAAGCCTTGGAGTGTGGGTACTCACTATGGGCGCAACAGGTGGTATAGCAGCAGTGATTCCTTGTGCTCTGAATCCACGGAAGCATGTACAGGACCGTCCGGGTCCCATTGGGGCACATCAAAATCCCCGACATCATCAGAATCCTCGGGATCAGAGCTCTCGAGACCAGAGGAACCCTCGAGACTGGAGGAACCCTCAATACCAGAGGAGCTCTCGAGCTCAGAGGAATCCTCGGGATCAGAGGAAATCTTCGAAGCCGGTAGATTAAGATCTTGGCTCTGGAGACAGAAGGAACACACAGACTGGAAATGGCAAGAAGGTCAAACGAGACGTTTGGCTCATTTTATTCGACGCGGCGACTTCACACCGCTACATATGGCCTGTCTTTTAGGGTTGAACCGTCTTTGCGATACTCTGCTCGCAGATCAGCCTGATGTAAACCAAATGAGTCGGATAGGCTCACCATTGCAATGCGCTCTTGGAGGCCCGTTCCTCATTGCGTGCCACGATCTATCTACCAGGAAGACGTACAGAACATGGAATAGGATATGTGCAGCGGAGAAGCCTTCGATAGAGCTTTTGCAGACGTTGATCGAAGCTGGAGCTGATTGCACAAGACCACTTCCAGCCCAGTATTCGTGGAACTCCATGGGCGCTCTGGGGCTGAAGTCATCTGAGTGGGCGGGAGACTGTCGAATCTTTGCCGAAATTGTCAAAGGTGGTGCTCAAATGCACGACGACGCCATCTACACATTTCGACTAAGGTGCCGGGAGTGGACCAAGTACAAAAAACAGCAAGCAAGATTAGATGTGGCTGCCATCCTGGAGATTCTTGAAGACATGGTTTTGCAGGGAGAGGCAGAAGCTTCAGCATATCTCACAGCATTCCGAAGTGTTTTCATAGATATGCACGACATCGATGTACCGCTGCCTGCTCTTGAGGCCGTGACGGATGACATGCTTGTCAATAGGATGAAAAAGGCGATTGAAAGCGACTCCCTGAGCACCTTGAAGGAAACCGGCCAAACAACACGAGGTCAACTGCTCCTTGGGGGTGACACACTGGATGGCCTGCTTGACCACGCGGTGACAAATCTTGCCGCCAGCTGCTTAAGCTTTCTGCTCGATCGTCTGTCTGGGTCCGAAAATGAGAATGTCAAAATGGGAAGATTGCTGCTCAGATGTACGGGGAATCAGTTCGAGGACGTCCTGGTGAGCCTTCTGAAACATGGGTCTAAGGCAACAACCACCGATAGAAAGGGTCGCAACATCTGGCACCTCTCGGCCGTCGGGCGTATGTCTGGAAGAATCCTTCAGGTGCTGATGTCGACGCATGTCGGAAAGGAAGATCGCGAAATAGCGTTGCATGCGCTTGATAACATCGATGGGCGGACGCCACTGGCCAACGCCCTCTTTATGGGTCATCCGGACTATCATGGGGCCAAAATCATCCTTAAACACTGTCGATCGAGTAAAGACATGTTACAGAGCGCTCGCCCCTCGGTAAATGCCATCATTGCAGGCATCGATTCACCCCAAACCCTACAACAACTTCATAACCGCGGCGTTCTACCCGTTCCAGAAGATGAGACGCCTCTGCATCTTCTACAGCCGAATGTGCGTATAGACGTCGTGAAGCAGCTTCTGGCTATCTATTCGTATCAAGATTCTTTGAAGTGGAAGAGCCCTGTCGGCTGTTACCTAGCCTCAAGCTCATTTTCTACCTACAAAGAGGACGTTCTCAGACTTCTAATTTCCACAGAGCTACTTCTATCATTAGGGTCACACCAGCGGAGCATATGGTCGATGGTTATTGACCATCTGTTGGAAGTCTTATCTCAGCCTCCGCCGTCAGGAGTTCAATGGGCGTCGGCTTTAGTCGATATACTAGTCGACACGGGTTGCTTGGCGAACCACGAGACAGTGTCTGGGATCTCTGCTCTCAGGGGATTGCAAACCCTCGTCGGTTCCCACCTCCCCGAAAGCCCAAAATTCAAAACCAAACTTGTCATGATATTGGAAAATATCTTCAGCTCTGTGATCGACGCCACGGTAGACTACTCAGATCTGAAGGGAACAGGCCTAGACCTACAGCTTCTGCACTGGGCTGTTGTTCACGACTCTGTTTACCTAGTGGACCGTCTCCTTTCACTCGGTGTGGACGTCCATACCAGAACTGTTCACAGGGGAGAGTCTCTGAATGCGCTTGAGCTCATCTGCGTTCATGGAAACAGCCAATCCTCCGCCAGGATACTGACAAAAATACTTCAGAGGTCAGACAAAACTCGAATAGACGACCTCCACCGTTGCGAGCGAGGAGATGAGCTCGCTGGTTTATTGCATCTTCACGGATGCGCCAAACCAAGGCTATCCTCTTCACGGACGCCATTATTCGAATATTGTGTGTCTGCTAGATGGGGTCGTGATCAGCCAAAATGTCTCCGAGGGACCGTTAATCTGCCTGAAACTGGTGGCTTTGCTCGTTTTCGAAAGCCGAGCATCGCGCGAGTTACACTTCTGCGATCGCTGCTGGACGAAGGATGCAATCCAAACACCTTAAGTGAGCCAGGCAAAAGGTCGCCATTGCTCATCCACATCATGGCTGGAAACCTTGACGGCGCAAGGATTCTTTTGAGACGGGGAGGAGCCCAAAGTCTGGGTATCAGCGACGCTTTCGGATGGACTCCAGTCGCATGGGCTTGCGCCTACGGATGGACCTCTCTCCTCGAAGAAATGGTTACCTTTGCCGGCGATCAACGACTGTGGAATTTTGAAGTGACCATGTGTCTTAGGGAATTCCGCAGCATGGGCGTCGACTACAAACAGGTGAAAGCCTTACATATTGCGACAATAGGGTCGGCGGAGACGGTAGCATATCTGCTCGATCAAGGATACGTGACTGATCTTGACATCACTACATCAAATGGGACGACTGCGCTACACATAGCCGCAATTCTTGGACAACATGATTCGATTAGCCTTCTCGTATCCCGGGGTGCAAATATTGATGCTCAGGATCAGGGAGGCTTTACGCCCCTCCACACGTCTATACATCATCACAACGGGTCAACAACAGCGTTGTTGCTTAAATTGGGTGCAAAGCACTTGAAAAGCAAGAATGGCAAGACTCCATTAGACATGACCGTGTGTCGAAGTAACAACATCGTACGAATGGTTCAAGACTCCATCCTGGATGCAGCAACCACTGGCGAAGGTATGACTGCCCAAAAAAGGCACACGAAAGCCACAGTGTTGGCGGACTCAATGCAGTATGCAATCGACAGAGATGATGAAGAAGTTGTCGAAAAGCTTCTAGATGCGGAATGCTCTCCTAACATCATCATGAGGTCTTGCCGAACCTGCTCCCCTCTTCTCTATGCCTTGGGCAAAGATGACGTCTCCGAAGGCTGTGTTTCAGTTCTGATCAGCAGAGGAGCAAGCTTTAAGGGAATGGCATGTCGTCGTCACGGAAAAAGTAGACGGTACAACGCAGTTACTTGGCAAGGCTGGCAAAGGGGCTCAAAGATTAACGATGGCAGTGGCAGTTCATCATCTGACTTTTCGTCCTCCTCATCTGAGGGCATTAGTGCAGATGATCAAGCGTGGCCTATTCGTGGTTTCACAACGCTTGATTTCTTCATGGAAGGCGGGAGACCCGAGGAGTCTCTCCTGACCTATTTAGAAGCCATCCCCCCGGCAGAACTTATTTGGCTCGTGAATAATTCGGCCCCAGCACACCGGGCCATTAAAAGAAAGTCTAGCGATCCATTGGCGGTCTTGCTCTCGCATTTGAAGAGAGTTGAGTCTTCTCTCGGTCGCAATTTGGCGAAGGAAGTAGCCACACAGTCGAAAGGTGATAGCGGCAACACTCCTTTACACCGAGCGGCAATGAAAAAGAATGTGGTCGCGGCGAAGCTTCTTATCGCGCATGGAGCGGACCCAGACGCAGCAAATTCATCGGGCATGGCCCCTTTGCACACGGCGGCGGACCAAGACGATGCCGCTATGGTAGAGGCTTTACTCAACCAAGGTGCTTCAATCGACGTCAGAGACTGTCGAGGTCGCACAGCGCTCCAGACAGCTGTCCTCAAAGACAATATCCACGCGATCGAAGTCCTGCTAGACAAAGGGATGCAAATTGAGGTCAATGACGGAGGCAACAGGTTCATATACCTGGACAAAATTAAGCCATTTCATATGCTGCTGGCGGGAGGCATGAGTATCAATCAGCCAGGGGCCTTGAGTCTCCCTGTCTGGTCGTCTGCCCTGCTGAAGGTCGAGATAGCGACATTTCTTCTCAACTCGGATTTCGCTCGCGACATTGCCGTTGACCCTCAAACGATGGTACTCTGGCCTTCCTGGTGGCAGGCACAGCTTTTCGAAAAAGAATCCAGTCGACGGTGGCTCCCACTATTCTACCGGCGCCTGGGTCCTACCTTCTTGCGAAGGCTAGGCCAGTTTGAAGACACAACGAGTGGGAGTCGAAACTTCAGCCTCCTTTGCTTTGCGGCTTGCCATGGCCGTATTGACGAAGTTAGAAATCTGCTGAAAATGGGACTGGATGTGGAGTGTGAAGGGTCAGCTTCAGGAACCGCATTGATGGCTGCTGCCCATGAAGGTCGAGCGGAAGTGGTAAAGATATTGGTTTTTCATGGCGCCAAAATACAGTATAAGAGCGGGGAAACCTGGACGAGCGCAGTCAACGCAGCAAAGTCCTTCCCGAAGATTGTTCAGTGGCTGCTTGTTGGCAGGTTTGGTGAGCAAGGAAAGCTTCAGATGCCTGTAGAGACTTCGAATGGTTCCATCGCTGGAACCCGACCTTGGAGCGGCGTGCGACAAGGTGTTTTCCTGTTGGAAGGGAAGTTTCAAAGAAACATGGACCATTCAAGCGTCAAATGGTTGCAATGCTTAGAGAAGGTCAAGAGGATGATGCGAGGAACGGTGGCAGTTTCTGAACTTTGGATGCCGGCGTCGGACTGAGTAACAGTGATGAATCTGCTAGTTATTCCCACTCGGTATTTCCATTCGTGTCAAATGATTTTCGACAAAGAGAATATGAATACAATTGAATAAACCGAATGCAGATTACCACCCGCTCCGGAACATGCCCAGATATGCTCATATCGATGTTTGCGGGCCGTGGCGCCCGCTAACTCCACGCCTGAGACACCATCTTCACCTCCGTGGCGGACTGAGCCGGGCGGCTGCAGGCGAGCGGCCGGATTGCATAAGTGGCAGATTGCCTCATTCCTGCAAAACAGATTTACCCCAAAGCGGTGCAGTCGCGTCTGGTGTCGATGGCGCTACGGCAACCTCATCTCAGGTGAACATCAACCTACAGACACATCACAGCCTCCAGTCTCGCAGTTTTCGAACTTGAATGCGGAGACATCTCCCGTAATGGATACCGACGGATGCGCCATCGACGGCAATGGGGATCTATACGGCCTTGGCGTGCGCATCGGCGTCTACTGCCAATGGGTCTCGTCCTGGATCCGCATGCTGGTGGACGAGGAGAGCATCGAGGATGTCCACGGGGTCAACGCCATATTCGTCTTTGCAGTCATCATTGCCACGATCTTGGCGCAGGTCCATCGCGATGTGAAGCCGATAGAGTTGTACATCATGCTGCAAATCTCTCTTGGTTTCTTCATCACGGTGCTCAGCACGATAGGAGTCCGGAATCACTTCTTGCGACCGAAACGAGTCAAGCTCATCTGGCATCACTACCAAAAGGTCGTCGAGAAGCGCAGACAAAATGCGGAAATGAGGGAGAAGATTTGGAGTCGCCATCGGTTCAAGCAAATCTTCAAAGAGGAGCGAGAGAGGAGTAATGTTGTCCAAGCATTTTACCAGTCTCTGTTTAGGATGGGCCGCGAATACCTCGAAGATGCCGCTGCGAAACAGTATCTTTCCAACCCGACTTTCGAGGTTCCTATTGAGTACCTGACTCCTTTCAAACCTCGCAACATTTCATGGGTTGGAGTCGTATGGAGGACGGCTATTCTCGGCGTCGTGGCGGGCTTCAACGTCTATTTCTGGTTCTACATCGCAAACCAACCAGACGCCGACGATGGTTGCGGAGCCCCGTTTCTATTTCTCTTCTCGATGCAACGTATTCATAGGCCTGTGTTGGTTCTGTCACAGGTTGTCGCCATCATAATTGTCATTGTGATATTGCCTTTGTGTCTGTTCCTAGTATCAGCGGCGGCTTTCCTGGTCACTCTCTTGAGCTTCTGCGCCGTGCGAGACGTGGTTTACTTTGCTATTCCCAGCTCGACCAGAGTTACGAAAAGTCTCCGAACAAAAGTCGTCCCGTTTCTGGAGCGGGTAGAATACTACCTCAGGGTGGGGGAGTTCATCCTCAAGCGGACACCGAGCTTTAGAGTATTTGTGTCTGTTATCTGGCTATTCATCCTGTCTGTCCAGCTTCTGTCCTTCTTCACGAAGCTGTCGGATCCTGATAGCGTGAGCATTCATGATTCCATCAGGGCGGCTATATCACTTTTCACGCCGAAGCAATATGATGATCGTGGCGATGTCGACTCTTCAGAGGTGGGCTTGACCAACTGCGAGACCTATGGGGAGCATCAACTTGGGTGAGTCGTATGGACCCCTGCACGAAGCAACCGTTACTAATTTCGGCATTAAGCAACTCCATTTGCTTCTATCTCAGTGTCACGTGGAATTTCTTCGTATTCCTCAGCATTTTGTGGTTCATCCTATCGATTGAGCTTACTCTGGGATGGAACCATGTCCAAGACATCAACGAGATCAAGATAACAGGGCAACTTATCCCCTTCATCATTGGATGCGTCAGTACCTGCCAAGTATTGAAGCAGGTCGCGCTGATCGGGCTGCGAAAGGTGGGTGACATTGGGAGCTGCTCTCCACACTCTCTGCTGATGAAGTGCAACAGATGTTCCCGGATTGGGCAAGTTACGAGCTCGAGGCTGCATACACTGCAAGGGGCGGCATCAAGTTCCACATCAACCATAGTCCACGTGACGACGAGGGGATTTCAACGAGCTCAGAGACGCGCATGGCCACGGGCATCGCCTTCAGGGAGGTTGGGTCTGTTGAGTCGGGCCAGAAGCCGTGATGATGGATGGAGCTGTGTGGGAACGATACGTCCATAGTCCGAGATAGTTGCAAGGAAGTTCATCCTTCAGAAGTGCGGAACGCCGCCTCTGATGACCGTGACGGGTAGACGAGCAACTAATCATTCCAGCTCGGTGACGGAGATGACCCCGTTCCAGACCGTTGGAGATCCGCACGTTACGACGCAGAAAGCAAACATTGAACACGGTGTGACACGAACACACGCAGGCCAGGCTCAGAGTGCCCACTTTGCCGCGTGGGGAGGGAGGTGAAGTTTCATGATGATCAAGGCGTTGAGGCGGCCGACCCGACGCAGTGGTTCAACTGCGGTGTCACGTTGAAACTGTGCGGGCTTTGAGATTTGGCGGGCGTTCCGTCTAGAGATTCGATGATCCTCCCCACGTGCAAAGGCCGAGCGTAACAAAAGTACTGGACGCAAGCGTCAATATTTATTGCAGAGCAAACATTGGCATCCACTGCAAGAAGCAAACATTGGGTTCCAACATGCAGTTGGGAACCAAGCTGTTGGTACCGGGGATGCAAACCATGACGTCCCGATGTCTTACCAACACCGCCAATTTCACAGAGCGCAACACCGAGGACGTGGTTTGGCTTTTGTTGCTAGAAAAGCCTCGAATTCTCTTTGCGGCTCTTTTTCTCGATATCGATGTTTTTATTATGGCAGTGTTTTGGGGGGATTCTAGAAGAATGCGTTGGTTCAGATCGCTATTTCCGGGCTGCAGTGACGCTGTTGGACGGTGAAAGAGGGGAACGGACGGGGGTTAGGACTCAGGGACCAGGGTTTAACAAAGAACAATGTGGTCAGTGGCTGCGGCACAGCCACCCCTGAACTCCCCGGAGGCCAGCGTCGAGGCCATTTCGAGTCTACGGCCAACAAGTGGGAGGTGGGAGGACGCGGGAGGGGAGGCAAGGAGACATGGGAGAGGGAGGGGAGATACCGGAGTACGTACCCGCTCACCGCAAGGAACCAGCGGGCGATGTGACAGTGTCTGCGAGTTAATTCCCCTTCAGCTTAGCTCAAGAACAGCGAGAGAAAAGACTTTCAGCAGCAGCTAGCACCAACACACCAACACACACACACACACACACACACACACCAACAGCGGCTGGTCTCATACTCACTCTCTCTTCCCTCTCTTTCTCTCTCATCTCAAGACAAGAAGAGTCAGGGGCTTAGTCAGTGCTTGGAGTGAACAATGTTTGCTTGTGTTCGCCCCACCCGCACGCCGTCTCAATTTCAACATCCAGCCGCCCGCTGCTGGTGCTGCTGCTGCATCTCCTCACCCCCCATTTTATTCTTGTTGGAGAACCGGAAAAGCAAGGTACAGGACCAAGTGGAAAAAAAATCCCAAGAGACACGTCGAAACTGTAACTCTGTGTCCCCGTGTTGCACAAATACCGTCTCACCCCGAACTTTCCACACGGAGAAGAAGAAATCACACACACGGCTCGGACGCTTGCATCTTCAAGACACACTGTACATAGCCGCGCCGCACTGCACCGCACCGCAGAACGTTGGACCTGGGACCCTCCATCGCCTGTGGATCTGCACATCATCGACAAGGGAGGGAAGAAGCACGCACTGGCAGAGGCAGAGAAAACAGCAGCCAGCCAGCACCGCACACCGAGGAGAGGGAGGACTCGGCCCGCTGCTGACCCCCCTTCTTTTGGTTTCCCCCCCTTCACTCACCGAAGACGCACCGCCAATTTGAAGCCGAATGGGAGTCCCGTGACCCGGTTGGGACGCGCCCCCCTCCGCCCTCGAATCTCGGCCGGGAAGAGAGTTGAGAGTTGAGAGAGAGACCCCTCTGAGATTGTGAGGGATCATGAGCGAAGACAATCACCCTCACGTCAACGGAGACGGCAGACGGCACAGCGAGCCCAATTTCAAGCGCCGGCGCGTCACCAAAGCCTGCGACTTCTGTCACCGCAGAGGGCGCAAGTGCAAGCCGGTCACCGAGGGGAGCGGGGTCACGCCCGTCACCGGGCCCGACGGCCAGCCCTCATGTCTGACCTGCATCGAGCACAGCGCGCAGTGCACATGGAATCGTGTCGCGGCAAAGAGAGGCGTCAAGTCCAAGACGTCGCCCGCGTCTATCAAGCAGCCTCACCAGCAAGGCGATGGCGGCGGCTCGGACAGGTGCTTTTACGACGAAAGCCGCCATGGCAGCAGAAACCTTGTCCACCGTCTCATATGCATCTTCTTCGACACGGTGTACCCAGTGTTTGTGTTCCCCCGCCTCAAAGTCAACTTCCAATCATTCCCGATTGGGGGTTCACGAGAAAGAAGAGCCGAGTGAATTTGCTGACATTGTTCCACAAGGTTTCCCTTTTACGATGAGGCGAGTATCATGAGAGAATGGGACAACACGAGCATGTCGTCCAACCGCGCCGCCTTCGCCCGCCTGATGGCCATCTGCGCGCTGAGCGCCTCGCATGTGCGTGACGGCGCGCTGTTCAACCCGGACATTCCCGAGATGATTCGCGATGAGCACCAGCAGGCCTACCTCGACGACGGGCGGAAAGCCATTCCCGACGACAACCGGGACATCCCCAAGCATGAGATCTTCCAGTACCTGCAGGTCGTCGGCACGCTGTCGCTAGCGGCGATCCAGATCAAGGACGACGTGCTCTTTGAGCAGTACCTCGGGCGCTACCACAGCATCGTCGCGCAGGCGCAGTTTCAATTTGAGAGCAATTGGGGTGAGTTGCCGCGGAATGAGGTGTATGTGCGGCGGCAGTTCTTCTGGTCCATGTACCGCCTCGAGGTGCACTCTGCGCTCATCCAAGGACATGTCATCCGGTGTCCGGAGCTGCAATGCGGCGTGGCGTATCCGGTGCACGTCGGTCTCTCCGGCGTCCTGGATCCCACGGGCGCGACGGTCGGCCAGACAAGAGGTCACTCGAAGCCCGAGATCTTCTTCCCGGGGAGTTGGCTCACCGGCTGGAACTACATCACCGACCTGTATCGCATGCTGGAGCACGTCATTGTGCGCATGCGCAAGCAGCGTGTGCAGGCGGTGCATACGGACCGTCATGATAACGACATGGATATACTACTCCCGTCGATCCAGGAGATGCTGGACAACGTGCTAAACAGGAAACTGCAGCTGCCGCTGTATGCTTCTCAAGCGTTTCCGTCATCGAACAATCGAGAGGAGAACCTGTGCGGATTCCAAGTGGCTAACATCGCATGCACATACCAAGTGAGTTGACAATTCTCCGGCGGGATGCATCCTGGTCTGACAACTTGTAGCTCACTCGCATGGCTCATTTCGCCTGCTTGAACCAATTCGACGACGCTTGCAATGCGGCGATTGACTTGATTGATGAGATCACCAAAGTGCCGCCCGAGTATCTGAGAGCGATTGGGCATCCAATGGTACGGCTAAACCACACCAAAGCCTCATGTACGAGAAATGCTAACATCGCTCAAGCTCCAAGAGCTGGTCGGCGTCGGCCACTTGCTCAGCAGCTTCATCGGGCGCCACCTCACTACACATCAATACTTTAGACTACGAGACGTCATGTAAGTAATGATGAACCCTCCCACCGGCCTACCATCATGAAACTGACCCTCTCAAGGCGGCACATGGCGCAATTCCTACAGAACTTGGGCTCATGCCTCCCCAACGCGCCCCAAATATCGGGCAAGCTGTTGGCGTACATTACCAAGATTGACGACGAGATCAAACGGCGGGCCGAGCAGCAGCCGCCGCAGCCGCAGATGCCGGTTGCGACGGCGATTCCCATCACAGAGATGCCGAGTAGTACCGGGCAGCCACAGCAGATTGTGGAGGTGATGCCAGCCAGCACCATGGACCAATATCAGATGCAGAGCGTTCCCTTGTACAACTTTCCCATGAACTTTATGAACAATGTGTTTACGACGGCGTTTAACGATCAACCGGACATTGACTGGAATTATGCTGTCGAAAACTGGACATCATGATCGGAGGGGAAGCAACTGGGACGGACACAGTGTTACGGGGAGTTGACATGACGTGGATTTATATACTCTTTCTCTCTTAATAGACTAAATCTGGATTACCAGGGCTAGTAAACATGCTCCAAGTTGCCAACCAACTCCTTGCTCTGCACCGCACAATTTCTCTTTGCATCGTGCGTCCATGTTGTATCTTCTGGTCGCGCCCTTTTCTGGGCTAGCTTAGCCAGAATATTGATGCCGGATCGTACGCCGTCGATAGTCGCCACGCTCGGTGGAAGTGCCTTTTGAATGTTGTCCTCCAATGCAGCCATGCCCGCACACCCGAGGATGATGCTAGTCGCGCCATTGTCGATCAGCCGCCTCGCGAAGCTCGCTATGCGCTCGACGACAACGCCACGCTCCAAGCCCTCCAGCTCCAGGACTCCCAATCCCGTGGCAAGCACACCTGCCGACCTGTCTTCAAAGCCGAGATGGTCAACAGACTTTGTCAGGATTGGTTCCCAGGCTTGCGCCGTCGTAACGATTCCAAACTTCCCATCATCTTGGGTCCCTTCCTGCAGCGCGGCTTGGAATATTCCAGTGACGGGAATGGTGAAGATCTCCTGGAGGGCGTAGACGAGCGGGTGGTCCGAGAAGCAACACACGAGAACCGCGTCAACTGGTTTTGAGTTGATGTAGTCTATTGCCCGGGGCAGGACGGCCTTAGTAGACTGCAGCGCCTGTTCATGGTTCTCGATGCATGGCGGACACTCGGCAAGGTCTCGGCCATCGATGAAGGTGATTTCGATGTCAGGTCTTGATGGATACAGCCGCGTCAAGTCATCTGTCATACCCGTCGTCGATATCGGTATGATGCAGAGAAGCCTCGTAGCTGAGTGCAGGCGCTCCATCGTCTTCAAGAGTGCGGTCGGTCGCGGTCTTTTGACTTTGAGTGAGAGGGCAATTCAGCAGCTCTTTATCCAACAAACAGCACCACAGACCCCCTTTTTGAATTTTGAATCTGTTTCTGAAAAGGTCGTGAGGGGGTGTTGAATAGACACGACATCATTCAAACCGGCCGCCCCCGTTTTCAGCGGAGAGAGATTTTTGGAATTGTTCCCGCCGGCCATGTGCCATTTAACCGCTTATCCGCCCGCCGCGTGTCGAGGCCGGCCCAAAGGCGGCGCCAGAATATGCGCGGAAACATCAACTCGCACTCACATACGCACGGCAGTTGGCCATTGGCGGCGCAATTGTCCAGCTCACCCACCCGGCGGCATGGTTCCTCTTACGTAGTTTGGTGGTGAAAGCGTGGCCCTCCGGGTGGACTCACATGGGAGACACATCACATCACATTACACAACTCGAGGTAATCAGGGTATCTATTGATTCAAATACGGAGCCAGGCCCTACTTTCAGGCGTCTTTTCCAAACTCACACTGTTTCCAGCAATTCCGTTCTACCGCCGGACTCCATAAACAGCAAAAACCCACGCTCCCTCGTGACCCAAGGAACAACACCTAAACAACCAAAAACATTAAATCAGACCGTCTTATCCTCCGTGGACCCCTGACTCTTGGAGCTCTCATCCATCTCCGCCTCCTTGTACGGCGACTGCTCCCGGCCATCAAGCACCGTGCCCTCCCTCGGACCGAACGTACCAAAGTAATCCGCATCATCCACCGCCGTCGGACTCTCGATCGGAGCAACGTAGTGAAGCAGGCAGTATGTTACAACTGCCAACGTACACCCCAACGGCCACGCAAGGTAATATAGATGCGACCACCCATCCTTCTCAACAGCCGGATCCTGCACCCGCTGGATGAAGCCCGGCAACAGCGCCCAGGTCCCCATGACCCAGGCCACGCCCGCCCGCCAGTTGACGCCCTCCCAGTACCAGTAAACGCTCGCGCTCGTGGCCTCGTAGAGGTGCGTGAGCTTTAGGTTGCGGCCGCGGACCAGGTAGTAGTCGGCAAACATGACGCCCGTCATCGAGCCCAGGAACACGCCGTACCCGCCCATCACGGTGAGGAACTTGCTCGCGCCGTTCATCAGCTGCCAGGGCTGCATTACAAACGCGAAGGCCGCGGTGAGGTACCCGCCTCTTCTCAAATTAAAGTACCGCGGCAACAGCGCCGAGAGGTCGATCCCGTTCGACAGCGCATTCTCTGCCACGGCAATGCCAAACTGCGCGAAGATGAAGGCCAGACTCGCGAAGAAGACGGCCGCGCGCGCACCCGCGGAGTTATCATAATGCGCTTGTAATGCGTCCAGAAACCGGTAGGGCTCCCAGACTAAAGTCCCCTGCGTCTTGGGGAACAGCTGTGCCGCACAGGAGGTGCAGACGATGCCGATGAAGGCAACCACAATAGTGTTGAGCGGGACGAAGAGCAGCTGCGACATGAGCTGGTCGCGCGGCCGGCGCGCGAAGCGGGTGAAGTCCGACTGGCTGAAGATGTGCGTGCTAATGCCGCCGATGTTGGTGCACACCCCCAGCGCCAGCATCCATCCCAGATGAGAGCCGGTTGCTTGCCGGACGCCGGCGGTCGCCGTGATGTCGCGCAGCATCGGGCCCGCGCCGTGCGCCGTGGCGACGCACCAGATGAGCAGCGCGAAGACGGTGGGGATGACGGTGCATGCGGCCACGGCGAAGGGGATGTGGTACCGCTCGGGGCGGATGTAGATGAGCGGTAGGCAGAGTAGCGAGAAGATGATGAAGCCCGTGAAGTCGGCGACGGTCATGGTCCCGTTGGCCAAGGGGCGGTCGAGGGCGTTGAAGGACGGCGCCATTGAAGATATAAAAGTTCGCACGCACTGTCCGCCCCAGTAGACCTGAGTAGAGTACCAGATGAAGGAGAGCATGATGCGCTGCACGAGCGGGAAGAAGGCGCCGTACATGCCCCACGAGGCCTTCTGCAGGATGGAGAACCCAATGTGCCACTTCGCTCCCGGGCCGCCGGCGAGCACACATATGAGGCCAACGAGGATGTGCCCGATGATGACGGTCAGCATGGCCTGCCAGACATTGAGGCCGAGGGCGATGAGCGAGGAGCCGGTCGTCCAGCCGCCGATGTTGAACGAGCCCGTGACGACCCAGAGGCCGACGAACTGCCAGGGCCCGTAGGTGCGCCGTTCCGGCGGCAGAGGTCGTGTGTCGCGGTTCATGTAGGCTGTTGTGACGACATCGGTCTCGCGGGAGACTTCAATGCGGCGGAGGAGGCCCGCCATGGGCTTTCGTGAAGTCATCATCACGCAGCACACCTTGATGTCACGCGCGTCGTTGAATGCGGACGGTTTGTGGATGCAGAGGGCTTTCCGGCGTGCCTGGTATACCGGCGCCCGTGGTGGTGGCCGCTGTTGAGCGGTTGATGTTGCTGGTGGTTGCTGCTATCTCGCTTGGTGGTGTGTGTTTGCTGGCATCAGTGGACGCGCCGACATGGAGGCGGGACACAGGCTTCACGGGTGAGAACCACGACCAGGGGGGCGGTGGGCGAGCGGTGAAAACCAGACAGAGACTACCACTACCTAATACCTAATACCTAGCGGGAAGACTGGGATATGAGACGAGGTTCTTTTGCGGGGATTTCTTGAGAGGGGACAAGCACCCAAAGTCGAGAGGGACAAAGGGGGGACGAAGAAGAGGGGGGCGATGCTGGACCGTAAGCAACTAGACCAGACGAATCTGAGGTGGCTTTCAGACTTGTCAGACTTAGCTCGAAAGCTTAGTTCCGTCGCACGGCAGCGGCTGTGCGAGAGTTCTCCCTTTGTGATGGTGGAACGAGTCAAGAGACGGGAGAAAGAAACAAGTCACAGTGTGTGTCGAGGTCAATTCGGACGCGGCTCATGGGGCCTTCTTTAATAATCCGGAAGGGGTTATGGCAACGACTGGCGATGGCTTCGAGAAGCAGGTTTCGATGATCATGGACGGGACGTTGCGGATTGAGTGGGGAAAACTCGCCGACGCGGCGAGGGACAAGCGATAGATCACATCGGCATTTGACATTGGTGCTCAAAAGCTGGGCTGGAGTTGAAGCTGACCGTGCGTTCATGGTCACTATGAACAGGGTTCTCTTCATGGAAGGGTGTCCTTGGCTCAGCTGTGACGGGCGACATGCAGACCAGCTCGCGTCTCTGAGTTATGAAGCGCGGGATGGTGGCGTTCGTTTGAAACAGGACGATAGGGCAGACGAGCAGCAGAAAACAGGAGATCGTCATAAGACGAAGTTCACGTTGCGCTATTGCCATGCTGATGTCGAAAGTTGTGCGCCCTACAGAATACAGTTACCGTGTTGACGGATAACCCATGCGGTGTTTTTGTGGTTCCACGCCTTCAAATCCCATGCCCGCGTTCCAGATTTCCAGTTTGCTGGTGAAGATCCCCTGCCACAAGGAAAAATAGGGGTGAGATGGGTCTCTTTCTTCTTCCCGGGCAGCTGGGAAGCCTGGAGGCTGGATGACGGAGAAGAGAGGGGCAATCTCGCGAGGGAAGAGACAGGGGTCTTTTCTCAAATCGTCCTAGCCTCTGTCGGGACATTGAACATCTTGGCTCCTGGGAAATCATTGTTCTTCTTCTCCCTTCTTTCTCCTTTCCCCCTGGCACCAACCGCATTTTCACTTATTCCATTCTGCCGTTCGCTTTGGCATGCGGGAACAGCATCGAACACGGACCCCAGTTGTTTGCTTGTTTGCTCCCTCGGAGTGTGGAATGTTTGCTCTTCCCCATTCAGCCGCTCACCCGCTCATGGCTGCGTCGGGAACAGCCTGCACAGCACCAACGGCATGTTGCGATTGGCCCCCATCCTCCGGATGTGACCGTCCGTCACAACCTTTATTCGATGGGCACCTTATCTCCGTTGTCGTACGCAAGTGAGGGGGCGCCATCCGCCTTTACCAGCCCATCGTTAGGGCGCGCGGATCGGAGGACCGAGGCAGGCCGAGTGTTGATGCTGTCATACCGTGGACCCTGTGGCTGCTCTGTTACGCTTTCCAGCCACGTTTCTCTGTCCGGTGTTCTTCTCCCGCAATTCCACGCTCTTGTGTGACCCGGCTTCGTGACCACGCGTCTTTCGCGACCGGCGGTCCGGGGGGGGCTGCGAGCGGGCTTCCCGAGTGATGAATTGCTGCTCCCAATTTAGCCGCTCAGCAGCCAAGACCTCATTACCCCGCGAGGCCATCGCGACCCGAACGGTCTTTCGGTCGATTCTTAACACTGTTCGTTCCCGTCCGCTTGGCCTGGCATACATAAAGATGGGAGCTTGGACATTTTTCTTGTTGGTTGGCAGGTTTTTGGAATGATTGCCTGCAACCGCTTTCGCACCCCTTCATTTTATCCGACTATCTCGCATAGCCAGTTGGTTGCATCGTGCCAATCGCATCGGACGAAAAACTCCTTGTTAATCGCTCAACAACTGTTGGTGGCTCAGTGTTTGCTTGCTCTTTTGCCCTGTCTAGTGCCTCACACACCGATTCTTCTTGTATTCGAACCCTGCAACTCGCTGATTCCA
This sequence comes from Colletotrichum sp. SAR11_240, assembly GCA_025328625.1. Lineage (NCBI taxonomy): Eukaryota > Fungi > Ascomycota > Sordariomycetes > Glomerellales > Glomerellaceae > Colletotrichum > Colletotrichum sp. SAR11_240. Next base: position 84,581 of record JAKMXA010000059.1, read on the forward strand.
GGAACCGGAACGCCGTAACGTCGAAGTGGGTGGTCCAAGGTTGTGTTGTTTGCTCTTTTCCCCCTGGCTTACCACCAACACCCCGCGATGGCTGCGGCCGCAGCAGCTGCGCTTCCGGTGGTTGATCTGCGCTCATTCGACTCGGTTGAGGGACTCGCGCAGGAGCTGATGCGCGTGGGCAAGGACCCTGGCTTCTTCTATGTCGTTGGCCACGGATTGGGCGACGGCGTTGCAGCGGACATGTTCGCGCTCGCGGAAACATTTTTTGGCTCACCCCTGAAGGAGAAGTTACGCTTCGCTAACGGGAGCGGTGACCTGGTGAGTCTTTGAGGTGTTGGTTGGTGGTCTAGAGTACCTGTGCAGGCGGGATGCGCGGACCGGGATGGATGCAATCGGCGCCAAGGGTAAAAGTCGCTGACCGGTGTTGTCTCGCTAGGGTTACACGGGAATGAGGGAAGAGACGTAGGTTGCATGATCGATCCCCCTTGTAGACCGCCATGTGCTGAGACGTTGCGTTGGGTACAGGCTGTCTGGAGCAGGACCTGGAGATGTTAAGGAGTCGTTCTATCTATCAGATCCCGGGCGGACGAATCAAAAACTCCCCGCGCCGTTGGAAGCTAAGCGAGAGATGATGGCGGCCTTCTTCGCCGGCTGCGACGAGTTGGCCAAGACTCTGTTGGAAGCACTGGCTGTCGGTTTGGGTGTGAGTTGCAACCAACTGATGGGGACAGAAATGCGCGCGATGCTAAACAGTTTGCGCAGATGCCCAGAGACTTCCTATCCAAGGCCCACACCGGTGAAAGCTGTCGCATGCGACTCATCAACTATCCCCCGGTGTCCCAGCTCTCGTTCCCTGAATCCACGCCGCCAGCCTCGCCGAAGCCTGATGACATCCGCGCGGGGGCGCACTCGGACTACGGCTCGCTTACGCTACTCTTCCGCCAGGCGTCCGACCAAGGGGGGTTGCAGGTGCAACGGCACGGCGCATGGACGGATGTGCCGTGCCTTCCCGACGCCATTGTGGTTAACATCGGTGATGCGCTCGAGTTCTGGACAGCGGGGAGGTTGCGGTCGACGGTGCATCGGGTGGCGTTTCCGAGGTCTGCGAGCGAGAATGTGGGCAGGCTGAGTATACCTGTTTTCATACAGCCTGACCGCCATGTGCTGTTGGAACCGATCAAGGGTAAGGGACAGCCAGTCACGGATGAGAGCGTTATCGACCCGGAGTTCCTGGATGTTCTGAAAAGAAAGGGATACGAGAGCGCCAAGCCCGTCACGAGCTGGGAGCATCTCGAGAGGAGGATAAGGGCGACATACGGAAAGACATGAATGCACGAGAATAGTGTGGGAAGGGCATAGCGCGTCATAGCAGTGTGCTTGACTTTCGAAGCGTTGGATTTGCAGAGAGGATACCCAACCCCGTAATGTGTTTACCCAGGCATTATGTACATATTTGCATGGTCCTCAGTATATGCAGTAGTCATTGGCTCATTATACCGCAGCGAACAGCGTTCATATGTCAGCTCAAGACTTTCTTGGATCGAATACGAGGTTGAGCGGTCCAACTGTCAATGTTCCAGTATCCTTGTTGTCCGCCAGAAACTTCTCCCCGGTCTGACCTTGCGCATATCGCAGGTTGTACTTGTGCACCACCGCACTGACTACGAAGCGAGTCTCAAGGAGGCCCAGCTGTTTGCCGATACAGACATCATGCCCTTTCTTTGGTTAGCCAGTTGACTCATCAACCAATATTTGCAAGTAAGAACAAGTACCTGTCGAGAATGGAACGTATACCGCGGGGTTCTTGACAAGTTCTGGTCGGTCAATCCAGCGCTCTGGGATAAACTCATCGGGGCTCTCGAAGAAGCGAGCATCTGGGTCAAATACCGGTTAGTGCCACTTCACTCGATACTCGATACCTCAGGGGAACCTACCGCGGTATTGTGTATACGAAGGCACAAACACAATTGTGTCCCCGGGAAGCCAGACGTCGTCAACTTGCAGACCTTCCGGTGGCGTCATCCTCTGGACTCCAGAGGGCACCGGTGGATGCAGACGCAAAGACTCGTCAATACAGGCCTGTAGATACCGCAGCTTGGCTAGGGGCGCATGCTCTGGTCTATCATGCTCACGGAAGTATTCATCGACTTCCTCTTGCAGCTTCTTGTACTCCTGTGGATGACGTGCCAACTCCATGAAGAGGCACGACAACACAGCAGCAACCGTGTCACTACTATTCGTCAGCCATAGTCAATCTGATCCGTATCAAAATAATAACATACCTCCCAGCAACAGTGATCAGAATACAGTCGCCGTACAGGTTCAACATATCTTGGAAAGAATGCTCCTTCTTCGACTCATAATCTTCAAGCACCCACGTGAAGATGTCCGGGCTCTCGGGCTTGTTCTGAATGCGCTGCTGTACCTGCTGCGAAATCCAACCCTTAAACCTCCTCAACTCGGCATTCCAAAGGGACATTTTGCGATAGAGCGGCAACGCCCACATGGCGTGCGTGAAACGGCCCACGGCCAAAGTCTCGTTGTGCAGCCCGTCCATGTAGAAATGCGCAACGCCGTCTTCAAGCATGCGGAAACCGTGGCCGAGAGAAAACTCGCCCATGACGTCGAAGCTGTAGAAGTTGAACCAGAGAGATGCATTGAACCGAGTGCCCGCGCTCGCTTCGATGCCAGCGAGGAGTTGGTTGGTATACTTTAGAACTCGAGGCTCGTAGTCGCGCAAAGCTAGATGGGTTAGTTCATGTTAAGCTGTGATGACTGGAGAACACAACCTTTGGAGGTGAAACCATATTCCCATGCCTTTCGCCGTCGTGAATGCGCCTCCTTATCTCTGACCATTTGCATCGAGACCATAGGATGGAGCAGGTTGTACCACGGGCCCTTGTAACAGTCTGTCTCGAGAAAGACCGCGTTGATGGCACCTGGCTTATTGATCGAAAGCTCAGTCGGGCCTAGGGACGGTTGAGCATCATGCCGTTATCTGTGGATTGAGTGGTTTCTTACCAACTCTCACAACGTCTCCGTACTTCTCGTGAAGCTTCTTGACATCTTCATGAAGATGCATTCGCTTCCAAATCCTGGCTGTGACGTGCAAGTTCGAGAACTTCGCCAGGAACGGGCCGGGGAACCTATTTAACCGATGGAAGAAACCACGATACACCATCATACTTGTGTAAATGCCAAAGACAAGAGTCACGAAGAGCATGCCCACCCCTTTGGACGCATCCGCCAATCCGACCGACTCGATAGGCTGTGCGATGCAGGGAGCGAGCATTGGCACAGCCATAGTCGTTCCCACTGTTACAAGGAATGTCGACAGGAACGCGATGATAATCTTCTGAGCCGCCAAATCCCATTCGCCATGCCGGAAAACAAAGACATGTAAGAGGGTGCCAATGGTAAAAGAGAGCCCGAGGGCCTCCGGAGTTCGGAAAACGTCGATCGCTAACATCGTGTTACCATTTCCACCGAGAAACTTGTCGGGACATGGCAGAAGGTGTGTCGGGCGATGGAGACAGAGAATTGATATATCCTCACTTCATTCGTCTGAAGTTTGCATGATTCTGTCTTCATCAGGCAACCCTAGCATGTTTCCCCAACTCCGCCGTACTCCCCCATCTCGCATGAAACTCAAAGTTTCGTCATCCACTGCTTAAAAGCGGATGATTGAATCAAGAGTCTATAGGCTGCATGTTGGAAGAATGCTAATACGAAGTTTGCTAATCACCTGTTCGGTCGTTCGAGCATCTCGTGTATGGATGTCAATATGAATGTTGACGCATACGTTTACAGACACTGACATCAGGGCCTCAAAGATGTCCTGTAAAGTAGCAAATTTGATCTCAGTCGGAGGTCCGGGGGGCATCAGAATTGATCGGAGTTCCGATCATTGATCGAGGATAGAAAGCCTCTCAACTCATGAGTAGGATATTCGTTCTGCTTTCGGTATTTACCATGAGGCGAAGATCAATTCCCCCACACTGTGCATGCATTGGATAGTGCCCAAGTACCTGGCGAGCTTGATGTACGCCTTTTGGGCGGTATCTGCGCGACAAGCTTGAAATCATCCTGAGCGTCAACCATCCCGAAGGTCTCGAAACCCCAACATTTAAGGCCTGCTCAAAGCCGATGACCAGCAAAGTATCCCGGCTGTCGTTTGATGGACAGATTCCGTCACGCATCCTACGTCTTCATTAGATTTTTGTTATTGATTCGGTAAACATCCATAGAACCTAGACCTGAGGAGTGGGTACGCCCAATTGGGAAGTTTTCGCCTCCAGAGCTCAAGACAACGTACAAATCTCCCCAGCAAGTTGGGAATCTCTATGACTTCCCCCTACATTGCAACATTCCAAGTGACTGGTCTATTCCGAATTTTCACTTGTATCGGCTAAGCGCATATCACCCTCCGTCTAGTGATGTTTGCTCAGGCTTGAGTCGAACACCGGATGCTCTGGACATCTTGAGCACTCTTTGTGAAAGCTTGTGTTGTGGAGATCTACACTTCGTGAAGCAAGGATGATGCGGGGAGTTCCAGTGCTCGCCAACTTCCGAGCCAATTTTAGCTCGCCAGGCGTTGCCGAAATTGCAGACCACGCTAACAGCCTCTTCACCCAGCGCGAACGGGGCAATACGAGATCTCAAGATGGTACTTAGGCGAAGCGATGCCCTTTCTAAACTCGTCTCGGAAGGCCGGCGACTTCCTTCCACCAAAACCATAACAACATTCTCACGATGCGATCTTCCAGCTTTGCCCGCAACGTTGCGTTGCTGACTGCAACCATCGCAAACCCTGTATTCGGCCTCCCTGTCGCCAACAACACACAAGTTGCGCAAAGAGTCGAATGGAGGAGTCTGTCGGATTCAGTAAAGGCGGATTACATCAAGGCCGTGAAATGTCTCGACAGCCTGCCATCAAAACTTGGTCTTGAAACTTCGCGCTACAACGACTTCCCCTACGTTCACGCGCATCTCAACATTCAGAGTGAGTAGAGACCTCAGTTGCCATCCATCAACCGCGTCGTCCGTGCGTGTCGACTGACTCGAAGACAGTTCACTTCGTTGCCCAATTCCTCCCATGGCACCGATACTTTGTCCACGTCTATGAGACTGCTTTGAGGGATGAATGCAGTTACACGGGTCCCATGACTTACTGGGACTGGACCCTGGACTCCGACGACATGTCGAAGAGCCCCGTCTTTTCGACCGATGCCACCACAGGCTTCGGTGGCAACGGACTCAACGGCGGCCTCACGTCGCCATCTCGCCCGAACCCGTTGACGATGTGCGTCACCGACGGCGCGTTTGCCAACTTCACTGTTCCGTACTTCGATACGACACCAAGAGCGCATTGCTTGAACCGCGGGTTCAACAACGGCATTGGCGTCGACAACGGCAAGTTCCAGGGCAAGGCCTACTCCCCCGCGAGAATTTCAGAAATCACCGAAACTTCTGGCAATTTTTCTCAATTCGCGACGGCGTTGGAAAACGGGCCCCATGGCGCGATTCACAATTCTGTAGGCGGAGATTTGATCCCGTCGACATCTCCCAATGGTAAGCATCCACTTAGCCTCAATATCTCGGTAAATAGCGCCAGCTGACTCTCTGGAAGACCCGCTCTTCTTCCTTCATCATGTGCAGATCGATAGACTTTGGTGGTTGTGGCAGCAGGAGGCTCCTGAGAGCCGCACGCAGGACTTCTCCGGCATCAGGATTTTGGAGACTGGCCAGGTGGACGAGAGGCCGGCTTCTTTGAATGACAGTATGCCTATGATGAACCTTGCGCCAGATATCGCTATTCAGCGAGTTATGTCAACAAAGACCGACTTGTTGCAGTACGAGTACTAGACCTGTGAGCAAAACCGTGGGTCTTGGGTAGAATTCCAGCGATAGAAATCGACGAACTAGTTCACCGTAATTCAGCGCTATTCATTTCATGATGTCCTATGACCTGTATACTTGTAAGCTGAACTCAACCAGGCGTCTGTATGGGGCATGGGTTCGATTATAGCGTGCGGTATATCTCAGCACGCCGTTGGTTGTCACGCGCTGCTGACGGACTTTACCCCGCTTCGTGCCAAAGTCGAGCAGCTGCTGAGACGAAATCATTCATGTTGTCGAGTGGAATCCCTCGCGATTCAATATCTGACCTCCTTGTTTCGTGCCAGTCCTGACTCCTAGGCGCTCAACGCCATCTAGGCTCTCCATCACTACTACGTGCAATATGATATGCGACATTTGCCGAGATGGGATAGAGGCGAATGTGCCGAAGGGTGTTTGGGGGGAGGAGCGCGGTACCCTAGTCATCTGGGATCATCACTTGACTTGCAGCACCTTGAAAGCATCGGTCGAGGCAGGGTGCTATATTTGCAACCGAATCTGGATTTGTCTCGCCCCGGAGCACCAGACATATATCATTGGCTTAACAGAGCAAACTCACACTCTTGGCGTGGACGAGCTAAGCGTTGAGAATGAAAAAGGCTGTCATGATTCCAATGCTGTCACTCAAATGCAGCTTTGGTGGCATTTGGATGATCGCTATGAGAAGTTCGAGACTATGACTGCTTCTATCAACTTACGACGGACCTATCCGTCGAGCACGCTTGCGACCAAATATCAATGGAGCAATATCGGTAACTTTCTCATCCACCCTTACAGCGGTAATTCCAAACCCATCTATCCGTACAGATGATATGCACATGAGCTCATATACTCACTGAAGAATCCTTGCAGATGGCGAATTACGCACACCTGGACCCCTCGCTGAAATTACTTCATCCAAAGACGCCTTGCTACAGGCTAAGAACTGGTGCGACGAATGCGTCCAAGGCCACACCTGGTGTCAGGCTTCGTCGTCGAATGCAGTCTGGTACCCCACTCGTCTATTGGACTTTGGATCGCCAGAGACTCCATGTTCTCATTTCCGTTTGGTACAGCCAAGCAACGAACCACTCACCGGGCCCTATATGACACTGAGTAATTGTTGGGGGCAGGAGGATTGTCTGAAGCTGACTACAGACAACTTGACTGAGCTGTCTAACTGGCTGCCGGTCACAACTCTTCCGCAGCTATATCGAGACGTAGGAGATGTAGCACGACTATTAGGAGTCAGATATCTGTGGATAGACTCTCTCTGCATCATCCAAGACGGAGACAAAATGATGGACTGGCGTCATGAATCCACTCTCATGGATAAAGTTTATTCAGCAGCCTTCTGCAACATCTCAGCGTCGATGGCTCCTGATGCGCATCATTCTCTGTTCCATGACCGCAAAACTGAAGTTTACATGTGGCAAACTGTCCAACTCAAGCGACAGGGGCAAACTTCAGTCTACCGCATCGTGGATGAAGACACGTGGCGAACAGACGTGCACGACGCGCCGGTCAATTCGAGAGCCTGGGTACTTCAGGAGCGCTTACTTTCTCGAAGAATAATTCATTTTGGAGAAAGGCAGATTTCGTGGGAGTGCCGGGAGAAAAATGCGGCTGAGCTCTACCCAGAGGATGTCCCACGGACTATTCTTTGTCAAGTCGATCCATCTCCACGTCAACTCAGCCAATTCGATGAGAAGCGTGTAGCATTGTCAGAGTCCGATCCTACATACACCTATGTGCTATGCGCTTGGGAAGACATAGTCTCCACTTACAGCGGTAGCAAACTTTCATTTTCTGCCGACAGAATGATTGCCCTTTCAGCCGTTGCGAAGAAAATGGCACAAGTCTTGAACGACGAATATGTAGCGGGCATGTGGCGTCGCACTCTGAAGCAGGAAATGCTTTGGTCAGTCCGAGATTCAGTACAGGCTTCGACTTGTTCTGAGTCTTCCTACCGGGCCCCAAGTTGGTCATGGGCGGCCGCAGATGGTTCAGTGTTTTCGTCTGGGCGGGTGGTGTATCCTACGGATTTCTTCATCGAGATCGAGGATTACCACCTGGAATACGTTACTAAAGAAGTGACTGGGCTTCTAAAAGGCGGCTGGATTCGCTTATGGGGCGCTCTGAAACCCCTGCGTCTTACCCGAACCCAGAGAACGAACGAGCATAATGAACTGGACTGGGAAGCCACCATCAACATAACGAAATATCAAACAGATGGGACGATTATGTCCGTAGCCTTCGACACGTTTCACCAGGACTTCGAACTTCAGAACGCTGAGTCGTCGCTCTACTGCATTCCATGTGCCGTCGAGGAAACCCAAGGATTCAAGATCATGCTTCTTGAGATACAAGATCGAAGTCGGGGCATATTTCGTCGAATTGGCATGATTACACATCTTGACGAGGAAAGCCGAGAGCAGATCCTGGGGCCCTGCCACGATGAGCACAGTTTTCCTTGTGAAGAATACAGAAATGGTAAACATCTGGTACGAATCATCTAATGAGTCACGGTCATTATCAGTTCCGTCTGTTGTACGCTTTCCAGCAACAAATACAAATAGGTTACAAAATCAAAGGCAAAGTTTTCTCTATCCGCAGAAGAAGACTCTTGCTATCAGCGCTGGAAAACTCATCTTTCCTGTCTCATAGTCATCCCGTCTGAATTTCCACAGATATGATAGTTTCTTACATCACTGGAGAGATTTGTCATGGATGTACGTATTGAATTTCAAGTCTCAGAGACACAGACATTGCTTCTCAGTTACCCTAGGAATAGGACACCATTGGTAATCGAAACCCTCGTGCTCTCTAATTAACCTGGCCTTTGATGACTTGTCTCTTACCGTGCAGTCAATTTCCCACGGGCGATTAGACGTCATGTCACACAAACATGCCACAATTTCGCTTGACAATATCTTCTTGTGCCTGGGCTATGAATGTTATCTTTAGAGGACACCGATAATATTGGCTCAAAACCACCAAAAGAAAATTACGTGGTACCTGGGGCTTTTTGCTCCATAATGACAATCAAAGAGAAGACTCCCGCACATGAGGCACTGCTTGAAGGATGGTGCAAGAGAGACTGGACCTCCAGGCATGGAAATCAATGCATCATCGGATCCCTCTCCGTCACTTAAAGTGGATGCTTAGCGAATGACCAACAAATTCCCCAGGCCTAGAAGAAGGGAAAGGTTGGGGTCAGTCCCTGCATTGTTTCATCGCAATGGTGAGGAGTGATTTCCAAGCGATGACTGGATTGACCGACTGACTGGTATCAATGATAAAGTGTAATGAGAAGTAGTCGAATTATTAGATTTTCTGTTTGATCGAGACGTACCAGAGCCTGAGCGTACTAAAACGAAGGGCTTCATTTAGAGTTGTCCCCGGCTGGCAATTGCGGGTATCGAAGGCATTTTAGCGCACAAAATATACGGCAGACGCCTGGGATCAGCCCGTGTTAACTTGAAAGGGGCCTGGGGCACCAGTCAAGCCGCCATGTGTCGCCATCACACCCCCGCGAGCACGACATCGACGAAAATCTTTCGTGCTTTCCTCTTCCTCACTGGCTGGGCTCTTGGCGATGCAATGAGCTGCCTCGAAGACTCACTGGGTCTTACCCCAAGTCTGGAAGTCACTCCACCTTGCCTGCGATGTTTCGGGGGTTCTCCAAAGTCTACAGGGCCCTAGAAGTCGCCAAGAGTCTTGGGTCGTAAACAATCTGTGAAGCCTATCCCTCCGGTCCAGCCCTCGAAGCTACACCTAGTGACCTTCCCCAACAGGAAGGACTTTCTCAGGCAGACTCATGAATTTTATCGTGTCCTCGCCGCTGCCCAGGCGCCCAGCCTGCTGACGCCCTCTTGGCGCCCATTCAACGGCCATCTGGCATTCCTGTCTTCTCGAGGATGAATACTCACTGGACGCCATCATCCTCGCGAGCTTGCCGGCATCTATGGCGATTCAGCTTCAAAAAGGCAGCTGAAGAGAAATCATCAGCTCTTCTCACACACCTAAGCCCTTGTGCCACCTCGCGTCAACACCCTGGACGCACATCTGGAGCTCTGATCCCTGCCGCTGCATCCTTCTGGAAAAAAGCCGAACCCATGATTTTAAAATTTGGTGCCTGTGTGGAGTATGGATGTTGGCGATGAGGCTATTTTGTGGCGTCCTGCCACCTGGTTCGTCAAATCAAAGTTCGAACGGGTTCGCAAGCCTCCTGGGACTCATCCCGGGACAGCTCTCGCTGATTATGTTGCCTATCATCAAGGTTACTCCCATCCTCATGGTCCTCATGGTAGCAGGCAGCGAGTCGTTTGTACCCTTGCGTGACGTTGCAATGCAATGACGTGCGGGGCATTGGAGGTCTGCACGGGATAAGATCAACCCTTCCACCGCCTGTCTCGGGTTGCGATGCAGCAGCAAGTAGATGCAGGGCTGGCCACATATATAGCTCTAGCTCCCACGTCGGTCATCTTTGCCGATCGCCCTGCCTCAGCTCAAAACTTTATCTGTCCGACCCCCCCTTCGAGGAAGCTTCTTAGCTTCGCATCCCCACGAGTCGATCTTGGCAACTTCAGACGATTGACATCGCGCGACGGGACGACAAGATGAGCGGACCGCTCAAGCACGACCACCATGTTGGTGAGAGTCGGCACGATGTACAGCGGGATGATAACTCGACGGAGGTCGGTGTCGTCAAGGACCAGCAGACGTTCGCCTACTCTGAGTCAAGGAAGATTGGTGTCACGGGTGCTGTCTTCCTCATTCTCAACAAGATGATCGGCACGGGAAGTGAGTCACATAGTTCAATCAGACTGCTAACAAAACTGATCGATCCTCTCCAGTCTTCTCAACCCCATCCGGTATCTTCCAATCGACGGGATCTGTGGGCGTGAGTCTGATGCTCTGGGTCATCGGCGGGATCCTTACCTTCTGCGGTCTCTCCGTCTTCCTCGAGTTCGGCCTCGCGATCCCCCGCTCTGGAGGCGAGAAGAACTATCTCGAACGTGTCTACAGGCATCCCAAATACCTCGCTACCTGCGTCTTGGCATCGCAGATGATCCTGCTAGGATTCTCCACCGGTAACGCCCTCGCATTCGGCCGATACATTCTTTTCGCTTCTGGATCTGAGGCCCCGGATGGCTGGATCGCTCGCGGCATCGGTATTGCGGGCGTGACTTTCGCCGTCGGAATTCACGCCGTTGCGCCGAAGTGGGGTGTCCGGCTTTTCAACGTCCTGGGCATCTTCAAGGTTGGAGTCCTGCTCTTTATCGTCTTCTCCGGATTTGCTGCACTTGCTGGCCGACGCCGCGTACCCGACCCGCACAACTTTGACATTGCGTTCCGGATTGAAGATGGCGACGGATACGGCAACGGCGGCGTCTACGGATACGCAACTGCCTTGCTGCGTATTGTCTACAGTTACAAAGGATGGGAGAATGCCAACTACGTCGTTGGCGAGCTGAAAAACCCTCGGAAGACGCTTGCTATTGCGGCTCCCCTGGCCGTTGGGGGCGTCACAATTCTCTATGTCCTCGCTAACGGTATGTTGACGTGGGAGTACACTCATCGTGGAAAATACTGACTGTTTCAGTGGCCTACTTTGCCGCGATCCCAAAGACTGAGCTGGCTAATTCCGACGTGATCGTCGCGGGAGTGTTTTTCCGTAATGTCTTTGGGAACAGTGCTGGAGCACGTGCTCTTCCTGCTTTCGTTGCCCTCAGCAACATCGGCAACGTTCTTGCGGTCAGCTTTGCCCATGCTCGAGTTAACCAGGAGTTTGGTAAGGAGGGTTTGTTGCCGCTCAGTCGGTTCTGGGCCTCCAACAAGCCTTTCAACGCCCCTGCGGCTTCAGTACGTTCCCTATTGAGGTTGTGGTTCAAGTTATTTGCTGACTTTGTTGAAGCTTTTCCTGCATTGGCTTGTGACAGTCATTATTTTGGTCGCACCTCCGGCCTCCTCTGGAGCCTATGGCCTGATTGTCGACCTTTACACGTGGGTTCCATGTTGTTGCGTTCAGGAGACGGAGCTAGATGCTGACATATTTACAGGTACCCGGGAGCATGGATCAACGGGTTTGTTGGAATGTAGGTTGACTACCCAATCCGTTTCGAGACATCTACTGACATGTACACAGTGGTCTGCTCTACTTACAGTGGAACAAGAAGGAGAACTGGAGCTCACCATGGCACACGCACGCCCCAATCACCATCCTCTACATCTTGGTCAACTTCTTCCTCTGCATCGTGCCATTCATCCCGCCCAACGGATCGTGGAACGCCGACGGCTACCCATACTACGTCTTCCCTATCGTCGGTGTTGGTGTGATTTTGCTCGGAGGTGTCTACTGGGTGTGCTGGACCAAGATTTGGCCCGCTTTCGGCGGTTACAAGATCGTTGCTGAAAGATCGTACGACGAGGATGATAACGAAGTAATCCGGTATAAAAAGGTCAGCACGAAAGGACTGTCCGGACCTGTGGACTAATCAATAGCTGTTACCGGAAAATGGGTTTGCAAAAATTCACAATACAAAGGTAGTCACATGGAAGTTGGAATCAAAAAACTCGCTTGTAGTCTCGAATTAAGTTCAGCGCATTTAGTTCAACGCTTTGCTAATCATACAGTTTGGTATCATCCCTACTCAAGCCTCTCACGCTCCAAACCCTCGGTGTCACCGGGCTCACGGTAAGTGCCAGACGGCTTCGCAGAGCGAGTGCGCTCGTCGATGATGTTGTCCTTGTCAATGGCCTCCTTGTCATCACGCTCTGATACCGGTCAGTTAGGGCTAGTAGCATCGGAATAGGCAAACTTACCCAGTTGCTGATCTGAGTCGGCGGTTTGAGGGTCAATGGGATCCTCAACCTTGGCATCATCGGCCTGGACTCTGATGGGCTCGCCGCGCTGGGGCTGGCGGGAGACGTACTCGTTGTCCTGGACGTCACCGGTGGGGGCCTCGTTGGAAGACATGATTTGTGATGAATAAGATTTGAGTATTTGAGTTTGAAATTGTGATGAGGTGTAGATGATATTGTTTATTTGATGATGTAGACACCACTTTGGAGGACTTCACTTCCCTTCATATACAGAATCTAGTTGTGATATCAGCATGCTAGCCTTACTGCATTGAGTTGAAAACACCATCAACCAAGTCATTGATATCATCGTCGGCGCAACCAGTCTATGACGCTGTCATTTACGCGAAGAAACGCGCATCAACGCGCCGGCGCTCAGTCCCTCCAGCCCCGTTGCAGCTGTCAGTGAATGGGTCCTGTCCCCGCGATGCCCAAAGCCGCTGCCGCTAGCGGCGCCACATTCAGACAAGCATCGCCAGATTGACCCAGCGACCAGACCAAAAATGCATACCCCTTGTTCCCCATTTCAGCCCTTTGAATCTCAATCAGCGATCGTCCCTGATCAAGGGGCTAAGACCCGATTGGACAATGGCTCAGAGTCATGATGTCCGGACCTGTCTGGATCGGCAGATCGAGCTGCAACCCCTGACTTATCTCGGTGAGCTCCTGAGCTTGAGTCAGCACACCGAACAGAGGAGCTCTCACCGAGATAGTCTCCGGCATTGAGTTCGGTGTGACATCATTCCGTGTTTCGACTGATTCTTGCGTAGGGCGGGTGAGCGGGCCGCATCATATTGACGTTTGCCATCGCCCCAGCACGCCTCAGCTTTGTCTCGAAATGGAAACGATCTGCACCCGTTTACATCACCCTCCTCTGAGAATAAGCAAGTTTAATCTTGGCGAGACGGGTACCCATTGCCAGCTCAAAGTTGCCTGAGCTCTTGGTGCTTTCCATGCAAAATGCCTTATCAAAGCGAAGTAACGCTCACTCTGTCATGTAGGCAGCCTAGTTCTTCCTTTTCACACAGAAATTGAACGATCTCCTCATCATCCATTTCCATCGCTCATGACCAAGCACTTCATTGTCGCACAATCGTGTCCTTCCCCGCTCCCCTGCGATCCGATCGGACACTGATTCTTTGATGCAAAAAGTCGAGACGTCACTCCCCTGAACTACGAGGACCAAGCAAAACGGGCTCAGCGCTAGCTCTCCCCATCGATCGTGCAGCCTTTCCGCTTCCGGTCTCCTCACGAGACTTGGCACATCCCCTCTCCTTTGACGCCCACGTGGACCGCTCGACGCCGCGGTCCGCTCTCGCGAATCAGCCATGCCGTCACGGAACTCGGATCGTCACCACCGCGACCGCGCGACCTATGAGGACGACGACCCCTACTACGACGACTATTCCTATGAGCGCCCGCGTGCATCACGCCGTGTGTCGCGGAGCGCACATGAGCTAGACTCCGCCGAGGCGGGGCGCTCGCACCGGCGCCGCGGCCGCACCTACGACGACGAAATCAGCCCTGTCCGACCGAAGACCCGCGCCCGCTCGCTTGACCAGAGGCCACCTCGTCGCCGGAACGACAGCTACGACTCGTACGATGACTACTCTGACAGCGAAGATGATCGGCGTCGACGACGCAACAGGAGCCGCGGTCGGGGCAACGGTAGTAGCCGCCGGAAAGACAGCAAGGTCTCCGCTGCATCGACTTCGCGGTCTAGATTGCAGAGACGAGAGTCGGACAAGGCGCATATCATACAGGCTGCCGCAAGCGCTGCCGTCGTTGCTGGTGCTGCTGAGGCATGGCGGATGAGGAAGGACAAGTCATCATGGCAGAAGAAGGGTATGAGGATGGCGACGGCCGCAGCTGGCGCAGGTGCCATCGCGGCGTTCAAGGACAACAACCCAAAGGATTATGGTAAGAAGGACGCCGTCGGGGCAACGATTGGAGGGTTGCTGATGAATCAATTTGCCAGCGGGATGTTAAAGAAATAATGACAGAACATAGAGGGAGGCATGTGGGCACGCATATGATGAGGGAATTTCCGCGCATTATGATTATAACTCAACGACCATATAGAATTGTCTAGACGACCAGTATGACATACCAGGAGTTCGGGAAGGCAGTGAGTGCACAATTGAGTTGTTTATGTCGGGAAGTGTGTTTAAGGAACCAGCTAGCATGGATGGTATTGAGTCTAGTTGTTGACCTGCCAAATGATAGGGTTCTTCTTATCTACTAAGGCAAGTGTCGTTTCATGCAAGAAGTTTAAGATTTGACTTTATTGCTTTGCTCTGCAGCGGGGTATCATGATCCAATTTTCCCACTCATGAACGGATTCAAAATCAGTAGGTATGAACCGAAAAGTGCCAGGTTATCACGCCTGAGAACTTTACCAGTCTTATGAGCTCCATCTTCTTCACCCGTGCCTGAACCGTCCTGCGACTCTCCCTGCTCCGCCCATATCTCTGGCGTTCCAAAATCGGGTTCCTCCTCTTCTGCTTCTGCGTCTTCGTCTTCATCTTCAGTCGGGGTCTCCTCTGAGTACGAGGGCGCGGTTGGAGACTGTACGAGGTCTTCAAACTTGGTTCCATGCTCCACCTCGATAATCTTCTTCGCCGCCGCAATGAGCACATCCTTTTCCCATAGGTTCTCTCTGGGCAGTGCGAAAATCGACATTAATCTGATGAGCTCCAGCCTCATCTCGAGATCGCAACATGTTGTCACTAGAAAGAAGAGGTTTGCCCCGAACCCGGTCTCGAATACGAATGGAGGCGATACTGGGTCCGAGAAAGGCCCTTCGTGTGGGATCTGTGACTCCAACCATGATAGTTGCTTGAGCACTCGATCAAAGTTGTCCACCGATCTCTCATAGCCTGATTTGGGATCATCAAACGCAATGTTGAGCCATATCCGGCAGCACTCGTAGCGGGTCAACAAGAAGCAACGATACATCTTGAGCCCGTACTCCGCGCCGTATTTGCAGTGTTTGGCAGCCAAGGCATCCAGCTCTGTCATTTTTGGGTCGAACTCGCTGAACAGCTTCAGCCAAGTGTTTAACAATCGGCTGATCGTGGATTTGTCGGTAAAGTATTGAGAAAAGACAGAAATTTTCTTTTGGGGTTCAAACATGCCAGACGCAGTTTTTGGTAGTGAATGGGACTTTCGGCTTGAACGCATAATTCTTGTTGTGTGGTTGAAGATTCCATCGAGCATCTCTTGTGCTTCGGAGAAGGTTGAAAACGTAGTTGGTATCGGTCCCGCCAAGTCTGAAATATCGCAAAATTCTGAATTCTCGTCGCTAAAGAAAAACGCAAACTCGTTAAGTCGCCGGAAGATGGGTAAAAGATGCTGTTGAGTCCAGTCATGCTGGGGCGAGGTCTTCAAGATTTCGACGCCATGCGTACAGTGCCTTAATGCCGCCTCTCTGTCCCCGCGTATGAACTCTATACAGACAAATAATACGCATACAAGAAGTACGACTGATTCTTTATGCTCTGATTTGATGTCTTTGAGCCCGTGAATGGCGTTGTTGTAGTGCTTCAGAGCTGTTGTCTGGTCGTCGAAACGTATCTTCGCATTACACTCGGGCGTATAATAAGATTGTTGAAATAGATCGCTAATTGAGATAACTGCGTGTCGTACAGCCGGCTCGAACGCACTGAACTGTAACACAATATTGGTCCAGAAGTAGGGATCCGCGGTGCCGGACATCAACGGACCCGCTGTCTCGCAAAAGAACTGCAGCGCATGGCCCTCACTTGATGAGTTCGCTCCAGGGAAGACATGGTGTGGCCGGTGCAGGGTGAGTGTAGTCGCATCACGCGATCCAACTGGGTCTCGCACATCGATCTTCAGTAGGTAACCGTCACAGACTCGGCCTGTCTTGATGCAGCGAACGCACGACGGCTTGCCTTCGTCACACTTGACTTTCCGGGCCCTATCTATCTTGTCAGACGGTTGCACTTGGCAAAAGAGAGACGAGCATTGCACGGTTCTTTTTCTTTCTCCCACCGGCGGGGTCCTGTCGTACTTACTTGCAGGTGATGCACCCAGTCCTGACTTTCCGGTTCCCCTTGCGGGCCATTCTTTTTTTTGTTTCTTTTCATCAACCCAGGCTCTTCCGCATTTGAAACGAAGGTCAGGCTCGGACTTTTCTGCAAGCGTATCCAGAGTCCGAGCTTTCTGGGTGTGGTTTTTTGCCTGGCGCGAGACTCGCTAGGGGCTTGATTGGCGACTGTTGCGCGAAAAGGTTGCGGGAAGAGGAGAACTTGCTCGGACTCGGGCGGGACACAAAAGACAACACACGATCGCAGAGAGATCCACGCGTGCCAACTTTGATTGGTTTGGGCGGGGCTTACAAGGATTGATGCGAGCCGGCCAATCTGGACTCGTGAAGTGGGCAGGACCCCTGATTGTTTGTAAGGGTTTGGCGTGAGCTAGCCGCCGATGCACCGTTGGGGACAACCAACACCGCTTTTCAAGCGGGTGACAATCAGCTCACTAAGCCTGTTTTGGTGTTGGCGATGGAGCAAGTCCACAGACAGGCTGCCTTTGAGGGTGATATCAGGAGACAAGTTGCTATTTCTTCCGCAGGATTGGCCCCCATCATTGTTTTACCAACCAACTCTTACTTGTGACTTGTGGGAGGCTCATAAATATGGACTCGAATATGAGAGGTTCGTCAAGCTTACGTGA
The DNA here is from genome assembly GCA_025328625.1 of Colletotrichum sp. SAR11_240. NCBI lineage: Eukaryota > Fungi > Ascomycota > Sordariomycetes > Glomerellales > Glomerellaceae > Colletotrichum > Colletotrichum sp. SAR11_240. The sequence goes on from JAKMXA010000059.1 coordinate 102,026, forward strand.
GATGAGCATCGAACTTTTAGGCAGACACATAAGGGCAATGAGCTAAAAACCGAAGTTCTGGTTTAATCACGAAACTGCAAAGCACAGTTGAGGAGCCGGGAGACTTGATAATGAAAACTTTCAGGTGACGGCGTCGAAAGTCTAGACAAAGCATGATTTTACTCTTTCACTGTTTTGATAAGATTATCCGGAAGAGAAGATTCTGACTTTATTGAAGTTTTTGCACCTCAACATGATCTCATCATCACATGTAAAAGCATACTACATCGCTGAATGCTCTACGCATTCCTACCTTACCTGGGAGAAACTAGCTACAGCACAGTGAAAGGATTTCAACTTCAACCCAGTTTTCGAAGACAACAAGTCTCGCAAGGGTTTTCTCCAGGAGACCATTCTTGGTCCTTGCAATGTGCGCCGTCAAAGAAGATGTAGCATACCGCGCCCTCGGGATGTACGTTCACGGATCTAGGGATGGGGGTACGGGGACCGAAGAAGACCCCACTAGTTGCCTCTCTACCGCTGAACTACACTTAGGACATGACGAGCATGTTGTTGAATCTTTTTGGCCCTATCGGGAATTCTATACTCAGTGTTTTTGTTGACGTGAGCTTCATTAACGTCATGGTTGTAGAGGTGCCTATGGGTAAGTATTTACCCTGCACAGCGCGGATCCATCGCAGCATCAGTCCAGTAGAGGAGCAGAACGATGTGCGATTGCAACTAAGAGACAAGAAAGAACTGCACGTAAAACCCGGAAGAAGCACTTTGGTCTCAGTCCGATGACAATCTCATGATGCGACGGAGTTTGCGGAACGCCTTTGACGTTTCGGGAAAGTTGAGCACGTTGACGGAAAATATGTGATATTGTTGGGATGTATCTATGCCATCCATGATAATGAGGAAGCCAGAAAGCCTCCGTGGACTCATCAAACTTTCCGTCAGCGGTGTTGCCCATAAATGTCGTCGCGCTTGTGCGGCATACCGAGTCCATTAAAACTAAGTCCAAATGAGGTTTCCCGGGTTATTCTTCAAAAGCAAACATTCTATTTTTGAAGGAGTCTTGAATCTCCGTGAACAGATGCTGAGCGTAGAGGAGGCTATTCGTTGCTTCTCAAAACTGCATGTTCAGTCTTTCGTCTGCATGACGATGAATGAACGTTCATAGTTGGCGTTATTCATGTGCTCAATTGGAGAATCAACACCATGACATCCCCACAACTCACGTTCATTGCCTCAGAATTTGTGTGTAAAAGTCTATCCTGAGTCAAAAGGCTGAATCAACTGTCTTCAACCTAGTCGCAAATGGTGTTATCAAATTCAAGAAACACCCTCCTCCTTGGATCGCACAATGCCTGATTGAGCAATTGGGCCGATTCTAAGATATCGGCAGGATGTCCTCAACAAAGCCACCTGCTTAATCCATGGATGTTTGACATTGGTATGGACTTTTGTAAAAGCAACTTCGGCGTCACCCCAAGGCCATATCACTACCAACAACTTTCTGCTAGGCTCAATCACGATATCGGCGCTGCCGATTCCTCCGAACTCCAGCCCGAACAATCACCTCGGAGCTCGGCCAGCGGTGATCGGATCAGCCCTGGGGAGTCGCCCGAGCTGAGCTTATTTGGTGGAGGACTGCTCCACCAAATTATTCCTTGAGAGGTTCGAGCGAGGCATTTCCTACTGGTTCGCATCGCGCGGAACACGAGCTCGCCCACTCTTGTAGGGATGGTGCCTGCATACGATGCTCCATAGCCGTTGATTAGATGATCTGATAACCTTTGAAGATTGAACCCTTGACCGGTGAAGTTAGATGAGTCTTTTTCAACGACCTGCCCCATTGGGGCAAAATAAGCAGACCGTTGGTCATTGCCAAGACTCGGGAGTTGTATCCAGCTTGGCTTCTCATGAGCACCAATGCTACATGCCGGTTACCGGCGACATGGCCCATAAAAGTGTAATTAATGAAGAGGAGATTAAGCATCGCGACCTCGTGAGAGTGGGTGCATTCTCACGATGTAAGGCCCTGCGAAAGCGAACAACGATGCAACGAAGCGCAATAAATAGTAACCCAAGGCCTTGCCGTCTTGGCTTTCGCTTCGCCTGAACCGTCAAACCAACATTCGAGGTTTCGAGATCAATCGCCAATTCCACCGATCTCATCAAGACTGCCGGCAATGGCTCGATGGTACAGCATCGCGCAAGCGCTTCTTCTCGCTGCCGCACTCAATCCAGCGGCGGCCGAGGAGAGTAGCTTTGCCGGTCGCCGCAATCGCCTGACCACTCCGGCGTCCGAAGCCGCTTCTGGTCGATATATCGTCGAGTTGCAAGCCTCGACCGGCCCGAACGCCAGACAGGACGCCACAGTCGCAAACTCTGTTGTCGACCACATCACATCCCTGGGATACGACGCTAAGGTCAAGGACGACTTTTCTGCTATCTCCGGTCGCTTCAAGGGCGTTTCGGTGGAGATCACCAACGACAAGTCCACCGGCGCTCTTGATGACATCAAGAGTATCCCAGGTGTGGCTGGTGCGTGGCCGGTGTATCCTATCACCCTGGATGCATCCTTTGAAGTAACCACGGGCTCGGAGAAATGGAACCCGCATATCGCCACACGCGTTGATGAGCTTCATGAGCGCAACATAACTGGTGCAGGCCAGCGCGTCTGCGTCGTCGACAGTGGCGTAGATGTTTCCCATCCAGCTTTGGTCGGCAAGGTTGCTGGCGGCAAGAATCTGATCGAGACCAACTCAACTGAGCTCACTGATTGCGCTGGCCACGGAACTTTCGTCTCTTCCGTCATTGCGGCATCGCATAAGGACTTCTCTGGCGTTGCCCCTGGCTCTGAGATCTACATGTACAAGGTCTTCGGTTGTGAGGACTCAACCTCCAACGACATGGTTCTGAAGGGTATGCTTGCTGCCGACTCGGACGACTGCGACATCATTTCGGTATCCATTGGAAGCAACACTGGCTACGCGAACTCCGTTCTCTCCCATGTCGCTAGCGAGATTGCTCAGGACAGGCTCATCATCATTGCTGCTGGCAACTCGGGAGAGATGGGTCCGTACTTTGCCAGCTCTCCCGCCGCTGGTTATGGCGTTGTCTCCGTTGGATCTGTTGAGGCTTCGCAGACCCTCGGATGGCCAGCGACACTCATTTCTTCCAGCGGCCAATCATTGAATATCTCTTATGTCACGCCCGACGGCACCAAGTTCAATCAGACAGTTGATGTTCCTATCGTCTTGGATAGTGGTGACTCTTGCAACATCGCTAGCTCTGGGTCCGAAGACACGGCTGTGTTGGCCAAGCGCGGCGTATGCCCACCAGCAGGCTCGTACTCTTCCATCGCAAGCGGCGGCTTTGGGTTCGGTATCCTCTTCGACTCGTACAAGCAGGGCGCTTACTACATGTCTGACGTGACCCCTTGGTCCGACACACTCAAGTTGATGGCGGTGACAACTGCCTCTGTCGGCGACTGGGCTTCGACGCAGCTTGGAAAAAACTACACCCTTCGTCTCCAGATCAAGGCAGATGCTCAGCCCGCCGCATTCGCCGCAGAGGTTCCCAGCTCCGGTCAGATCTCGAGCTACACATCCTGGGGCCCAACATACGAGAATGGCTTTTCGCCCATCATCTCAGCCCCCGGAGGTGTCGTTTATGGCGCGTTCCCCGACAACCGGTATTCCATCTCTTCGGGAACCTCATTTGCGACGCCCTACATCTCTGGCGTTGCAGCCTTGTGGTTTGCGCATGCGAAGAAAGATCGCGCCGAGTTCGTCCGCCGCTTGACTTCGACTGCCGTGGCTCTTCCTGCCTTTGACAACGGCGACGCCCGTGTCGTGGCCGAGATTGCGTCTCTTGCTCAGCAAGGTGCTGGGCTCATTGACGCCTCCAAGCTTTTTGACAGCACTACCGTCTTACTTTCTGAGCCGACCCTCTCACTTAATGATACCGACAACCGTGTTACCACGCATACCATTCGCATCCAGAACACCGGGACGGAGGAAGTGACTTATAACGTCACTCACATCCCGGCATCTACGGTTGCCTCCAGAAACTCGATCTGGTACCCCAACGTATACTATCCGCCTCTCCTGTCCGCAACCGGCTCACTCGCGGATGCAAAGACCGTCACCGTCCCTGCTGGAGCTACTCAAGAGATCGAGGTCACCCTGTCTGCCCCATCTCTCGATGCCGACAGCGGCGCACTTTGGAGTGGCAAAATCCTTTTGGCAGGCTCTAATGACGACCTGATCACCATTCCCTACATCGGCGTCGAAGCTTCGACGTACAACTGGACCCCACTACACCACGGCCCAGAGTCATACCGATACGATGATTCTAACGGTGACCTGCTTCCGATCGACTATCAAGGGCGGGCCTATCGCCCAGCCGAGGGCGAGTCACCGGAGACCTACTTCGCCTTCAGATACGGTACATACGAGTTCTCGGTGGACTTGGTCGGCGTGGATTGGTCCACTGAACAGTTTTCGTACCCACCTCAGCATGGTTCCGGATCCAAGGCTTGGCTTGGCTCTGTCAGATCCCAGCCCGTTGTCCCCGGCGGGTACATGGACTTCCCCATGAGGGAGGTTGTCCGCTTCAACCAGGGTAGCTTCATCACCTTCCGTGCATTCGCGAACGGAACCGACATTCCCTCGGGCCGCTACCGCATTTTCACGCGTGCTCTGCGTATCTTTGGAGACGCATCCAACCCGAAGGACTGGCAGCTCTTCCTGTCGGACCCATTCTCGATCCAGTTTGGCAACGATCCCATCCCTGGGCAGAATGCAACTTTCACCACGAGACAGCCTTCGGTAACTGCGTCTGCCACGGCGAGCTCCACGGCTGCTCCCGTTACAACATCCGCCGTCGCTACGACCGTACCCATCTCCGTTCCGGGCCATACCACAACTCTCACCGCCACTGCCACGCCAACTGGTCTATCAGGTGCTTTCACTTCTCTCAAGCTTCAGCGCCTCCGCGAAGACACTCCGTTCATCACCGATCCCGAGGCTTGGATGGAACTCCACGTTCAGATTTCCCTTCCCAGTCCAGTTGCGGCAGACTCGGTCCTGACCTTTGCCGTTCCCGCTGAGATCACTGACATCGCCGAGGGCGACCAAATGTCTGCGTCTGGTGCCCAGGCAGGATCCACTTCCTTCGACGCGGAAAGCCGTCTGTACACCATTGCCCTCGCCGACTGGACCACTTGGAACAAGAACATGGTCGGTGACTTCTTCCTTATGTGCCGCTTCACGCCGACGTTTGCCGCTTCGATGAAGCAAGGCACATATGTGGTGGAATTCCCCACCGTCGGCAAGGTTCATCAGGCTACAGTGTACTACACTGCTGTAGACAGATCTACCATCTACGATAGACTGGTGACATCGCCTTATGACAGTGCGAGCTTGTTCACAGTTGAGGCCGAGATTCCTGCCTCGCTGGGCCCATGGGACTACGTTCGCGTGGAGTCGTCCCACTCTAGTGACTTGGACGGTTTCGTCTGTGACAACTCTAGCGTCATTGTCGGGCACGAGTTTGACGCCGAGAATCGTATCACGAGTTTCACTGATGTTACTGCCGAAGCCGTGGAGGTTTGCAACGTGAAGAACTTCCGAGCCGTGTACAACCAGACCCTGACCGGCGATGATGTTCTGCGTTTCACGATGGGAAGCATTCAGGGCGACCGTCAAGCTTGGACGCTCAACCTCGTTTATCTTTTGGATATCCAATTGTCAAACGGAACTCTGGTGTTGTATGATGCCAGGAACTGGGCGTTTGAGAAGAACCCCCGCTTGAGGAGCCAGTCCTTCAATGCATTCAGTGGCGAGCGCGCCACCTGACCACTTCTTTGGGTCCGCCATGTAATTACTCTGCTTCATTGTAAATATTTATTATCTTCAAGACGCAAAACAGCGTGTACATAAATACAAAATGTCGAGAACTGACATTCGCTTGTATCTTAGTCAGGTTTGGTCCGAGAGATCATCAAGCAACTACTTACCCGCAGCACCGATGCGATACGTGCGATTTATGCTTTGATTTTGCATTGCCAGTTGAGCCCATTGTTAAGATTCGACCATTAGATTGAAGAAGTTCCACTTGCATCGCCAAGATCCTGTCAAAAAGCCTTTTGGCAGTTTTGACATGTGCTCTGGGGCTGGTCCGAGTCCGCCACCTTAAAATATCATTTACATAACAAGCTCGTAAATCAGAGTTTTAGGGTCGCATACGTGGGGGGCCCCTCGGATATGACGATCCAGTTCAGAAGTCTTGTCCCGGACCCAGACAGGGATGGTGATTATCAGATGATCTGATAAGATTAGATGGGACGAGCCCGCCGCAGGGGCCCTTTAGGTTCTCGGTCGAATCGGCCCCGCTGAATACGCTCAGCAGCCCGCTCCTTTCTGGGATGGATCGGCTGATGGCACCGTGGAGTTGCTTTGCCAAGATTCATGCCAATAGCGCGCGCGATATCGGTCGGCGCAGTTTAAGGGACGAACTTCCTGTTCTGGACTAAGTTTCTGGGCATGCCGGAGGGAGGAGTTCAGGTAGGATCGGAGGTTGTTGAAGATAAAAAGGGTTGCTTGGTACGGGGCAGTTGAGTGAGAGTTCTTTAGACATCTTCATCCGGAATCTTTCGCGCCTCACTATCCATATCTACAACTAAACTTCTTTCTACAACTTCAAGATGCGTTTCTCCATCACCTGCGCCATGGCTTTCGCCGCTTCCTTGGTCTCTGCCACCCCTCTTGTCACCCGCAACCAGGTTTCTTGGGACTTCCCTGAGGAAATGCTCGCCAAGCGCCAGGACGTTCCTGCCCCCGGTACCCCCGCCTATCTCTGCCACGAGAACTGCGGTAAGTGTAGTATTTTTTCAAGCGGCGTAAGTCTCATGCTGATCAATCTTTGCTTCCAGGTACCTCAATCACTCTGTCCCGCGAGGCGGGCTACTGTGAGAACTACCAGTGGATCGCCAGATATGATGCTTGCCTCCAGTGTGCGAACGCCCAGAACGTTTGGCAGTACTACGGCACTTCCGTTACTGCTGCTGCTGCCGCTTGCGGTTTCACTGCCGTTCCGGCCAAGCTCTAGATAATCACACGATGAACCTATGCGAGGGCTTGTGATGAGCGAAATGAGACTGAAATGAGGAATTGGATAACGTTGTCTAGTAAATAATAATGATTGATTCAAATGCATTGCTAAAAACGCTTATGTTCGATCTTGCGAAGATACGTGAAATCACAAACAAAACCCCTGAATACCCTCATGTTTCCGTCAGCCGGAAATAGTGTCCAGGCCTTGTTCCAAGAGAAGAGGTGAAACCAAAAGCAAAAACCCGTAACTCCCATGCCCGTGAAACCATCAGTAAGAAAAGATTGCCAAGAGGCCAGTCTACCAAAGTAATCTCCTAAAACAAATACATGTTCCTCAGGGATTTCGCGTGCTATCTAGTTGAAATACCAAGATTGGGCCCTGCAGTGAATTGAGACCCCTCCAACGTCTTTTCAGAGCATAGGTCATCGTGGCTCACGTTCATTTCGGAGCTACCACGTGCACTAGGCGTGAAGGTTGAGTGTGACCCTTTTCGTTCGATGTTTTGATGTTCCGTAGCAGAAGAATGAGCTCGGCTTCGTTTAACGGATGACAGTGTTGCTCCATCGATTTCTGGCTCGGCAGCAGCACTCTGGTGAAGTATCTGACCATTGGCTGGTGGTGGCTCGAATGCCGGATCTGTCTGTCCCAGGAGCTGAGGATATCCAATTTCTTCCGGATATCGATCCTTTATATCATCGAAGACATCTTGGATGTGCGTGAAGTATGTAATTCTGCGTTCGGCCGGGTCGCCTCCGTAGACGTTACGCCCCCATACCTGGCCGATCAAGCGCCCAGATACATCTTCGACAATGGCAGCTCCCGAATCGCCAGGCATACCAATACCTCCACTATTCCATGAGTCTGTCGACAGAATGCCTTCGTCATTCTCCACGTGCCACTCTCTAGTGTGGATACCAGATTGAAATACCGCGCCGGGTGTTTCGCACACCACTCCGTATCTGATACCGCTACTACGACCGGTAGAACGAACGATGTTAAGCTGCGGGCTTAGCTTCCAGATGCCTGGTATTACTCGTGAATGAGACTCAAATTCCCTGCCGTCAGGTGCGTATCGCAGCCGATTCTCCAGCTTCGGTTGATCCGGATCCGCAACACAAACTGCCCAATCCGTCACCACGTGCATCGGGCCGGGCTGGTCGCTGACGAATTTTCTGAGTGTTCTCGAATATCGGGTTGATTTGTACATTGGACCTGAGTGTGCGTGTAGTCGTGCAATATGTCGAGGTTTCCTGCCAGTCGTCCCGTCAATCGGTGAAGGGTGGACGATTCTGTAAGCCGAAGGGCTTCGAATGTCTTGCGATTCTCGCCACTCCGGTTTACCATCAAACAAGTGACAACTGACCATAAATCCGACTTTGTCTTTGAACTCAATTCCAGGGCCGAGGGTGGTTGCGCTATCCCCGTCCTCAACTCCGACTGAGTCGCCCAACTTGAGAGAGGAATGGGAAGTGGTATTAGCAAGAGGGGCCCAGCCTTCTTCCTGAGTGTGATGAACTGTCGCTGAATGGCCCGTGCTGCGCTTCACCGACCCAACGATGCATTGTAAGCCGACATCAAATTCCACGTCATCAGGCTCGTCGAAGTCAAGCGAGACTTGGCTTTTAAGCTTTTCATCAATATCGGTAGAAAGCTCAACCTCAGTCATGACTTCCACAATTCTCTGGTTCTCATGATAGTCGAATTGAATTGTAATACTGTAGTCGCCATCATGCTCCTTTTTCATAGTATCTTGCAGACGCGGAAGAGTCTTTTCTTCCCAGATCTTGTTGAAGATCTTGGTTGTCGCGGCTCTTGCAAGAAGCCTTGTGCGGAGTTCCTGCAGATTGTTGGAGGATTCGCGCATGGAAGTCTCCCTTGGGAAGGTGTTGGGACGTTGCATTGGTCTGTGTGGGATCGCATCCGCTGTGTCTGGGGCAATTGTGTTGGTTCCTGGAGCGCTTGGAGTCGATTTTCTCAGTGGAGAGGGGTCAGTCTTGGCTCGTGGTATTCTGTGATGGCTTCTTCCCGAGGAGCGCGAGTTCCCAGGTCGATTGATGAAGATGGGGGGGATGCAATTCAAATTTCCCAGTCCAGCTTTGATTGAGCTCGTGCTGAAGACACTGCTCCAGGTTGTGGATGCCGACTGAGGAGTACGAGGCGAGTGCTTGGCTGAGCAATCAGACTGCTCCGCCTCACTCGTACCCTGTTCAGCTGAGTCGTCGTAAAGGCCTTCGCGTCCGGGCACAGGCGGGTTTCGCCGGGGTTCCGGCCTCCGGCAGTCCTCCGGGTGTAAATATTGTTGATTCCCATGGCTGATGCATTCTACCGGTTGATATTGACCGTTATATAAATCCTTGCTCCCGTCACTGGGACTTTGGGCTTTTGGGCCCGTGTTTGTCTTTTCGCTGGAACGCCAAGTATTAGCTTAGATATGTTTGGGCTGAATCTGCAAATTTGCCCAGTATTTGGAATACCTTTCTTTGTTAACGCCTTTGCAGTGTTGACTGTTCCTTGGGCTATGGCCTATTTTGGTGATTCTTCTCAACGCCTTGCGGAATCGATCCTTCATCTTATGTTAGGTATGGAAGTTGATTACGTTGGTCAGGTAGCGTCGAATTCGGGCGTCAGACGTCACGCGTGGTTCCTGCAGGAGAACCTGGCTGTTGACAATTGAGCCCAAGACAAGGGCCGAGCTCGTAATTGCAAACTCAAGCTGGGCAAATACAGTTGGAGCCATTGCCACTTAAATGCCCGACGAGAAGCCAGAGCCTTGTCAACAACAAAGCCTGATGAGATCGAGGTCGCTCAACCATGTCGTCAGATAGCCCTGGAGCCTGGTGGTTTAGGGCTGTGTAGCCTGTCTTCGGTGAGACGTGGAATGGAAGTAGAAAAAGGCTTAAGTCAGCTGAGGCAGCCCGAATGGACTGCCTGATACCTCGCTGCATTCAGTTGGGCGTTTACGGTTAGCGTACGGCACGGAAGGAATGGACCCCAACAATCCTTTCGGGCTGAGCAACAGTATTGCATGTCTTGGGCAACCACCCCTGCATTTTCTTTATTTTATTCTGGTCAGACTTGGGGTCTTCAATCAAAACGTCAGGCACATTGATCATAGTTGGCACGGGTGCCGTACCATGTGTTTACGTGGTGGCGTGTTGCACTTTCCCAACGTGTAATTGACGAAACGAACCCGAGCTACCATAACCAACCAACACAGCAACAGAAATTGAGTACACTTTCATCTGCCCCGAGACTAAAACGCGCACATTGTAATGTGGAAATACTACTTTTCGAAACAATTACGAAGCATCATTGGCGGCGCACTACAGCACCTCTGTCACAGCGGGCGGCTGCCTTTGGCGACACCGCCTTTCCTGTAAAGCTCTAGTCTGTCAAAATAGATGTAATGCTGCGGCGATGTCGGATTAGATACATGAGATTACGTTAGCAAGTTGCGACATTGGTTCATTTTGTGAGAATAATTTCGTCTCAACTTCAACATCAGGATCCCGTAGTCACATGTATGTGTGCGTGTGCACCTTTTGACACAACATTGAGGTAAGCCAAGTAAACATACGCGATCTGGGAATGAACCAGGGGTGTAAGCTTAGCCGGTTTCCAGGCTATGGAGGGCATCCGTAACATTGAATATAGGTTGGGAGAAAGGCTTGGTGATCTAAATTCTGGAGTGCGGCCTTCTGCTGAATAAGTTTCTATAGTTTTCGTGGTCTATCTTCATAGCCGGGAATTTCAGAAGATTGCAACATCACTATGTCTATTGAGGTCAAAATTACTTCAGCCTTATCATTTGTTCTTACTAGTATTCTTGTTTTAGTTTGAACTCAGATACATGCAATGGCATTGGGCAATGCGTTGCTTCTCTACATCACTGAAAGTTTGGTTTGCCATACGGCGGTTGGTTTTCACGTGAAGCATAAATTTGGAGTGGATTTTGCGGAAGGTGGGCGTCACAAGAGTTGATAGGAGACAAAATGTTCCATGTCGATTGTTGACCGCACCATTGTATTCAAAAGAAACGATCAAACCCGTCCGAAACAACATCCGATGAAAACTTTGCCCTGCGTAATGTCTATGTTGACGCCTTGATTCCAGAATTCAAGGACGCATGGCTGCCCCCAAGGCTTCGACTATCCAAATTTGCCACAGATCTGCGTGAAATAGTCGTCCCAGCGGTACTGTCCTCAGAAGGCATGAAATGAGCTCGGCTCCATCGAGGCGTCGAGTCGTGTGCGCCTACTGGTAGAGATCTATCATTAGAACCAGCAGGGGCTTCGCCCGGAGCTATGAGCGTCGGCGGCTCTGACGAGGACTCTCCTGGTAGACCAGCTATCCTCGGATAGCCCATGCCAGAGGAATTTGAGGAAGTCTCATGGATATCGTCGAAGACGTCCACAAAGTGAGTAAAATACGTGATGCGTCTGATGTGGGAATCACCACCGTAGACATTCCGGCCCCAAACTTGGCCCATGAGCTTCTGTGTCTCAAAATCGATCGTGGCCGCACCAGAGTCACCTGGTATTCCGATGCCTCCAATATTCCACTGATCTTCTGACAAAGAGCCCTCTAGGTTCTCCAAGAACCATTCTCTTGTTCTCCTTCCGGTCGAAGTGTGCCTCACGGCAGCTGGTGTCTCGCATACCACACCATATCCAACACCACTACTTCGACCAGTGCTTTGAACAACACGAAGTTGAGGCTTCTCAGTGAATATTCCTGCAATATCTTCGGAATGAGGCTCGACTTCTCTCCCGTTCGGAACATAACGAAGACAATTCCTCATTCGAGGTCCTGACTCCAATGCGACAAACACAGCCCAATCAGTGACAACCTGTAACCCATCATGGAAGGTTGTAAATGCTTCTAATGTTCTCGAAGGCCGCTGTGTCTGGTATGCAGGTCCTGAATGTGCATGAAGTTCGGCGATTGGGATGGGTTGTGTTCCGTCGGAGCAGTCAATACCTGCCGGATGAACCAAACGGAGCAAGGGCAAGTACCCCGTGTCTCTTTCAGATTTTCCGTCGAATAAATGACGACTGACGAGATATGCGAGCTTTCCTTCGACCATGACAGCGGGGCCGAGAGTTGCTGCTCTAACTATACCGTCACAGCCTATTGAGTCGCCCGGCATAAGTTGAGAATGGGCCATTGCGTTACAAACATTGGTCTATACTGAAATGGTCGTAGGCCAGGCGGCTGAGAGCTATGCGACGCAGTAGCGTATACGCGCCTAAGGGTACGTAGAGCTACTATAATTACATAACTCTATAGTTTTAAGGCTTATAATCCTAAAAAAAAAAGGAAAAAACTCTTTACGTTCTTTTTAGATCTAAAAATAAAAAGAATAAAATAAAAAGCTTAAAAATTTACTAAAAAATAAGTAAATTATACTTCTAATTTATATAAGGATAATAATAATAATTAAGCTAACTTCTTACTTCCTTAAGAGGGCTAGTAATTTAGTTTCTAAACGCTAAAAATACTAAAAAATCTAATAAACTTATTAAATTTTATTCTAATTATCTTTAATTATCTTTTTTTTAGCTTTTTAGGTTAGAAGATAATTCCCTATATTCTTATATATATATAAAAATATTATATTTATTAATAGAACTTATAATAAGTATTTTTATAATCTTAAGCCTCTTTTTCTTCTATATAAGTAGTATCTTATTTAAGTTTTAGTTTATAATATACTTATCCTTACTAACTTTTAAGCTTTAAAAATCTATAAGTATAAATCCTAAATAGTATATAAACCTTTATCTAAGCCTAAAAGTTAATATACTAATTAATATATATTACTTAATTAACTACTATTAGCTTTAAAATAAACTACTTAAGAAAGTAAGTAGGATAGTTATTTATAGTTATAAAACTTTAAGTAAGAACTAAAGATTTATATAATAATAAAATAAAACTTTTATAGTAAGGAGTTATAAATATAAGCTTATTATAATTATTATATCCCTCTAAAATTAAAAAGCTAATACTTAAGTTTTTTAATAAAGATAAAATAGTTAATAGAAGTAAGATTACTATTATAAAACTTTAAAGTAAGGTTACTAATAGGGGTAGCTTAAAGAGTTACTTTAGAGATAGCTATATAGTCCTATTTTTAGCTATTTTATTTAAGTAAACTACTACTATTTATATTATAAAATAGAGTAGAAGGTTCTTATAAATTAATTTATATTTATAAAACTTAATAATAATTTATAACTTATACTTATTAACTAAAAGTAAAAGGTTTTAGTAATAAAAGCTTTTATTAGTAGTAATATTATTATTAAAGTAAATATTAAGAAGTCTTTTTATAATAAAGTAATAAACTTAATTAATATAATAAACTTTATAACTATAACTATTAAGTTATTATACTAAATTAACTATTTAAGTATATTATAATAAGATAATAATAAAGTTATTAAGTACTTTAAGTAGCTTATACTAAGTAGTAAAAACTTTAATAATATTAATAAACTCTTAGTTACTCTACTAGCTAAAGCTTAAGTTTATAAAGTAGCTCTTCTTATTAATCTAATTTATTACTAAATAGATAAAGTAGTTTTACTTAACTTATAAAAAGTATATAATTATATTAGAATTCTATAAATTATCCTTATATTTATCTATAAATAGGCTTATATTAATAGCTTCCCCTTCTTTTTAATTAGTATTTTATAATATAATATTTAGTAAGTAAATCTAAACTTTATAATAAGTATTTCTTATAATAAAATATATTAATATAATAAGATATTTAACTTAAAGGAAGTCTTCTATATAGAAAATACTTTAAGTATTATATAGATTAACTAGCGTTTTAAGTAATATAATAAGGTTTTAGCTAGCTTATTTTCTAAAATTATTAAAGTTAATAGTAAATTAGGTCTATAAAGAGCTTTTTAAGTTAGAATTTAAGTTACTATAATACTCTATAACTTAATAAGATCTAACTTCTTTAAGCTATAAAGTTCTAATAAAGCTATAAAGATATATAAGCTTATTTTAAGTAATTCTAAAGATAAATTAAGTCTATAAAAAGGTACTTTTAGTAAAGTAAAATAACTAATATATTATCCTCTTTCTTTTAAATTCCTATAAAAGGTATTTTATATAGGAGATAGCTATATTCTACTTTTTTACTACTTTAAGCTTAATAATAACTATTTTTCTTATATCTTAAGCTTAAATAGTATAGCTACTTCTAAGAGGTCTATTTATTAATATAAACCTAATAGTTAGTACTAATAGTATTAGCTATTCTTTACTTAATAAGTTTAAAGGTTTTCTTTTATTTATATATTTTAAATATTTATTATATAGTGTTTTATACTTTATAATAGTATCTAAAGTAAGTAAACTAATTAGTTTTTATAATAGTTTTAGCTTTTTAGTAAGTTTTTAAAGTTTAAACTTTATATATTTATAATCCTATAGAACCTTATTAAATTTAATAGTAATACGCTAAATCTAATTTATTAATATATTTTTAACTACTTTATTTAGACTACTAAAGTTACTAAAGTTATTAAAATACTTAAAATAGTTAAATATAATTACTTTAAAATATTAAATAGAACTAACTTATAAGATATTTAAGATAGTAAGCTATTAAAATAAAGCTTATTAAAAATATAGTGAGAAGCTAGTAAAGAAGTACTTAATATTCCTAGTAATTATAATAAGTTTATTTTTAACTTCTCTATCTTCCTAATAGTTATTATATATAAATATCTACTTTATTATAACGTTTAGTAGTATTTTAATTTATATTTAATCTATTTTATTAGATAGTATTATAAAGTATTTAGTAAAGAAAATAAAGTAATATTATTATATATTTATAATTATAAAGTAGTTTACTTATAAGAAGCTTTTAAGTAATCTTAAAGTTAGCTTAACTCTTTAGTTAATATAATATATAGCTATAGTAAAACCTCTAGTAATATTATTATTACTTAGTATAATAATAATAAGGATAGTATTTTAGAGATTATAAATACTTATAATACTTTTAAGTATTTTTAAATATAACTATAAGTATCTTAAGTAAGTTATTATTAATCCCTATCTATTTAGAAGATATTATTATAACTTAATATCTCTTAGTTATAGCTATATAGGTGTTAAGATAAGTTTCTTATTAAAGGGGGAGGGGGTATTATTAAGATATATAAACTTTAACTAAGTAACTACTTTATTAATATATTTAATTAATTTATCTCTTTTATAATTAACTTAGAAGTATAACTAAGTTAGAATTCTAGAGGTCTACTTAGATTTAATAAGTTACTTAGTTTTATAAGCTTAAATAAAGCTTTTAGTAAAAGCTTCTTCTTAGATAGATATTATACTAACTAAGTTAAATAAAAGTAAAAATATAATAGTTTTTAAGAAAAGTTTAATATATATTTTATAGATTTAATTAGTTATAGCGTAATATATAGATAGTAAGATAAAGAAAGAGAGGGGGAGAGAGTAGTATTAGAGTAGTATATAGAAAATATATTAGAAAATAGAGAAAGTAAGAATAATTAGTATAATAGTTATTTAATAATAATTTATAGATATAAATAGTAATTATATAGTTATTTACTTAAAATTTATAAGTAAAAGTTATAAATAAAATAGTAGTAATTTATAGATATAGATAAGTAGCTATAATTATTTATTTATTAAAGATAAAATAAAAAATAGCTATTAAGGTGAATTAAAACTTAAAATAAGAGAGTAAGTATAATTACTATTAAATTAGTAGCTTTAATCACCCTACTTATTTATCTATTTATATCCCTTTTATAGGCTATTAAGGTAATATTTCCTTCTTTTATTAATAACTTATCTATATTATCCTCTAAATAAATAATTATCACCTTTTAGGTCTATAAAGCTTATATTTTTAATAACTAATAAGTTTTTTATACTTTCCTTTATTATAGTTAAAAATACTAACTAACCTTAAAAGTAATATTTTCTAGCTTATTATAAGTTTTAGCTATTAACTAATTTTAAGAAGTATTTTATTAATATAAAGTTTAACTCTCCTCTTTATATTATATTAAATAACTTAAGTTTAGTAGTAAGTTTTTACTATATATCTTTATTATTTTTAGCTATTTAGCTAATAGGTTTCTTTATAATCCTTAGTAAGCTTTATCTAATATAAACTTAAACTTCTATAGCTTTATAATATATATTATAAAGTAGACTTTAGCTTATTTATACTCTTTATATTTATAAAATAAATTATAAAATAATTTTAGTAAAATATAATAAGTATAAAGTACTTATTATATATAGTTAGCTACTTAGGTACCTCTCTTAACCTCCTCTATAAGTAAGTATTTATTATAAGTAGCTTTATAACTTTCTATAAACTCTAAGTAACTAAAATCTTTAATCTTAATTATCTAGTAGTATCTTATAGCTTTTTTATTTAGGCTTTTAGAAGTTATAATACTATCCTCTATAACTACTATAAGGTTTATACTTACTCCCTTAAGGATAATTTAACTAATACTTAGGTTTATAAATTATATTTTAAATATATCTTAATACTTAATAAGCTTTATATAAATTATATTTATTATAAAGATATTCTAAAAGAGTATTTATATAGTAATAAAGAGATCTATAAGGAGTTTAGTTATAGGATAAGAAAAAGAAAAAAGTATTAGAAGAGTAGTAAGTATATTAGTATTAAAGTTATTAGGTTAAGGATTAACTAATAGATTATAAAATAAAGTTATATATAAATACTAGATTTTATAAAAGATATTATAAATATAATAAAGAAGTAGATCTATAAGTATAAAGCTACTTCTAAGTTATTTATATTTATAAACTATTTATTTATAGCTAAGCTTCCTCTTAATCTTAACTATAATAAAATAGAGGAACTTCTTTTTTATATTTATAATAAAGCTTCCTAAAAAGCTTTATTACTAAGGAGTAAAATAAAAGGGGTAGCTAGAAGGTTTATAGCTATATAACTAAATTAATTTTATTATTTTACTTTATCTTTTTAGTTTATAAAGTAATTACTTTATATTATAATTATAAAGGAATAAGCTATCTTAGCCTAACTATTTTATTAGATAATCCCTTACTTATTATTTTATACTATTATTTTATAGGTGTTCTTATAGATATTTAGTTAGAGATATACTTTTTACACTTTTATCTATAGTACTAAAATTACTTATAATATAAAAGCTTCTATTTAGCTTATAGCTTTAGATACTTATAACTTAAGTAAAAGAGGAACTATAAAGGACTATTAGCTTAAAGAGATAGGTATTTAGTTATAATAATAAGCTTTTATACTTAGTTAGATTTATTTTATCTTTATTTATTATAGATATAAAATATTTATCTTATTTAGATATATCTAAATAAAAAATATAAAAATAAAAAGATAGAAGTAGATCTAAATATAAGTTAAGCTAAATAATC
This sequence comes from Colletotrichum sp. SAR11_240, assembly GCA_025328625.1. Classification (NCBI taxonomy): domain Eukaryota; kingdom Fungi; phylum Ascomycota; class Sordariomycetes; order Glomerellales; family Glomerellaceae; genus Colletotrichum; species Colletotrichum sp. SAR11_240. Next base: position 119,615 of record JAKMXA010000059.1, read on the forward strand.
TAAATAGAAGAAAACTTATTTAAGCTAGGGAAAGGAATACTACTATATCTACTAATATATTAGGGGTATAAGGAGGTTATTTTCTTATAACTTTATCTATAGAAAGGTAGTCTATATAAATAGTGAGGGCTAAATAAGCAGCTAGTAGTATAGGATAGTATTAAAGTAGTTATTATATCTTATTTTAATTTATAAAATAATAACTTTACTCTATAGTATAAAGTTTTAAAGGTAAATATAAAATAAGAAGGGGTATATTAATAGAGCTTTATTCTAGTAGAGAAGAATAAGAAACTAATAAAATAGTCTCTTAGCTTACTAAGGGGACTTAAGTAGTCTTAATAGTATTAACTTACTCTATTATATAGGTAGTCTTAATAACCTACTTAGTAATAAAAGCATACTTCTAATACTTACTATAGATATAGCGCTTCTTATTTCTATACTAATAAAGCTAAGTAATAGTAGTAGTAGCTAAGGTAATATAAAAGATAGTAGAGGTTTTTATAGTAAACTTAGTGTTTAGTAAGTTATAATATTAATATTTAGTATTATTAGTTAGGAGACTTATATAATCTCTTAAGTAATAATCTTCTATAAAAGATAAGCTAGAAGTAAAATAAATATAATAAGTTAAGCCTCTTAATTAAGGAATAGCTTATAGGAGTGTGTAAAGCTTAGTGTTATAGTTAGCTATCTAATAGTAGGGTCTGCTAATAAAAGCTAGGGATTAATATATAGTAATAGTATACTAAAGTTATAGTTTAGGTTATAGGTTATAAGCTAATAATAAATTAGATCTTTAGAGACTAAAGTAATTAGTTTTAAGCTTAATAAATAATTTATAGTAAAAATAAGCTAAGAGTATCTTAAGGATAAATACTAAGTTAATTACTAAAGAGCTATAGAAGTCTAACTATAAACTAAGCTTAAGTTATACTATATATAAGTCTTAAATAGTATTTTTTATTTACTTAGGGGTGATTACTTAGGTATATAAGGTGATTATAATTAGTTAATAGAACTAACTAATTACTAAGTATTTTATTTTATACTCTATTAATTATTTCCTTATCTTATTATTATATAGCTTATTCTATAGTTCTTCTATACTAAATAGGTTCTTATTATTCCTATAATCTTATAGTATAAATATCTTATTTTAGCTACTTAACGCCTAAGTAAGTTATTTAGCTATTATTCTTATTTATAGGTTATAATATTAGGTCCCCTCTCTAAAGGTTTTATCCTTAAGACTTAATATAAGTAAGTTATTAGTCTTAGGTTAGAGATCTATTAATTATACTTCCTAATTTACTTATAATACTAATATTATATTAGGTTATATTTAAAAATTAAAATTAAGTTTTATTTCTACTCTTTATTATTATAATTATATACTATATATTACTAAATTTAGCTTTATTATTAATATACTTTATTCTTATTATTATTCTATAGGGAAATATTATAAATTACTTCTTAGTAGTAAGGTTTATAATAAGTATATTTATTTAGAGTAGTTTTATAATATAGTAATAGATACTATTTATATTTATATATTTTTATACTTTTAGTGCTTATAAGTAAAGTTAATTTATTTTTAGTTAATTATCTATTAAATAAAGTAGTATATTTAGAAGATACTAAAGTAGTTAAAGAGGAGGTATTAAAAAAAAAAGCTACTACTTTATATACTATATAAGCTGAGTTAGATAAGTTTATAGTATAGTTAGATTATTTATATAAATAGAAGAGGATAGTGTTTTAAAAAGGTTAAGAGGTTACTAAAGAGGAATTAGTTATATTACTTATATTAGAGGTTTAGTTTATAAGTAGTTTTAGTATAATAAACTTAGATTTAATCCTTAATTAAAATCTTAGTATTTTAAACTTTTTATCTAAGGAGTTTTAGTTATACTTTAGTATTCCTAGCTAAATAAAGTTTTTTATTTATATTAGTTAGAGTTATCCTCTAAGTTATATTTAAGCTATTAGGAGTTATATTTTTTATTTTTTAGCTTCTCTTTTTTTTTATTTTATTTCTTTTTATATTTATTTTTCCCTCTTATTAGTATATTTTATATATTCTTTAAACTCTTTTAGGGTTATAAGTAAGCTTAATCTATCTCTAGGGTTAATATAATCTAATATCTTAATATACTTATTAATTTTATCTTAATAGTTAAATAGGTTATTATTAAGTTTCTATATATTATTTTTATAACTATAGTTTTTCTACTTAATTAAGTATTTCTATTTATTATCTCTATATTAGTAATTAAGTAGCTTTTCTATTTTATATTTTAGTTTATTATCTTCTATAATAATAAGGTTATTTATATATAATCCTTATAGTGTTAGTTTAAATAGTAAGATATAAAATACTAGATAATACTTTATAATTTCTAAGAGTTTAAGTTTATAATTAACTAGTAAAATTACTTATAAGATTTTAAAAGGTTTAAGTTTTTTATAGTTAAGTTTATTACTTAGTTATTTTATTTTAATATTTTACTATATAAGATAGGTGTTATCTCCCTCTTTTAAGGTTAGTCCCTTAATTCTTTATTTATTACTGAATTTAGTTATTCTTTGTTATATAAATTCTAGTTCTTTTTATATATTTTCTTAGATATTTCTTATTTATTATACTAAGGTAATAGCTTTAGCTACTTAAGGTCCTACTTAAGGTTCCTTATAGGTAGTTAGTTTAAATCTATAGTTAAAGTAAAAAGGGGATTCTTTAGTACTTTCTTTTACTATACTATTATAAGTAAACTAAGCTATTAATAGTAATATTACTTAGTTATTTTAGTTATAATTAATATATATATATAGGTATATTTTGAGGATTTAGTTAATTTATTCTATTTATTTATTAGTCTATAAATAGAATATAATAAATATTAATTATTTAATATTAAGGCTTAATATAATTAATTTCTAAAAGTTAGAGGTAAAGATCTTATCCCTATTTAATATAATCTCTTTAAGTATTTTATAATTAGTAATAATATACTTAAGAAATATATAGGTATATTCTTTAGTATTACTTACTTCTTTATATAAGATAAAATAGGTATACTTTATAAGTTAATCTATAATAATAAGAATACTATTATAATATACTCTTATAAGGGGTTCTTAAAACTTTAGTAGCTTAATAATAAAGTTAAGTAATATAAACTACTAAGTAGTTTATAATATAGGTAAAAGTTATAATATACTATAAAGTTAATATTAAATAGGTTTACTTTTAAAATAGACTTTATAATCTTTAACTACTTTTACTATATATTCTTTAGTAACCTTTTCTCTATATTATTATTATAGTTATTTCTAAGTTTTTATAATCCTTTAGTAACTATATATAAAATATATATAAAATTCTATAATAGCTTTATTATCTAACTTACTAAGTAGGCTAGTATTAAGTTATCTAGCTATTATTAAAAGTTTAGCTACTAATATTAAGTTTCTATAGTTATCCTTCTTAAAAATCACTTAGGTTTCTTTAAGTACTAAGATATTATAATTTAGTCTTTAGCTAAGAGCGTTAGCTTTACTATTATTTAATCCTTTTCTATAGATAATTTAGAAGTTAAATCCTAATAGAAATTCTAACTATTATACTTATTATTTCTCTAATACTTTTAAAGTTATAAAATATATAAAGTTCTTATAATTAGAATATATAAGTACTTTATAAATAGTTCTAAAAAGTTTAGGTCTCTATTCCTTAAAAGCTTTAATAATTACTATAAGTTCTTTATTATAGATTTTATAATTAAGCTTAAGTCCTTTAAGTTTTTTAGAAAAGAAAGCATAAAAATATAAATATCCTTTTAAGTCTTATTATAATAATTACGCTCTAATTATATAATCTAATATATTAGGTTCTATTTTAAATAGTTTTATAAGGTTTAAAATTAGGAAGATTAATTTATTAGTAATAAAGTCCTTAATTTTCTAAAAAGCTATTTATTATAGTTCCTCTTATTAGAATAGTTTATTCTTATAGCTAAAGTTAGTAAGAGCTATATTAATCTTTCTATAGTTCTTAATAAATTTTTAGTAGAAATTAATAAAACCTAAGAATCCTTAGACTTCTTTAAAGTTCTTTAGTATTAGTTATTCTTAGATAGCTTTAATCTTATTTTTAGATATACTAACTTCCCCTAGAGTAATAGTAAATCTAAGGTATTCTACTTATTATATATAAAACTTACTCTTTTTAGGTTTAACTAGAAGTTTAGCTTTTTAAAAGGTTTATAGAATATTATATACGTCTTTTTTATATTTCTTAAGAGTAAGAAAGAAGATAAAGATATTATCTAAGTAAATAACTATATAGATATTAATATATTATTATAGTATAGTATTAATTATATTTTAAAATATTATAAATATATTAGTAAAACTAAAAAGTATAATAAGATACTTAAAATATCCTTTTTATATCCTAAAAATAGTTTTCTATTCTTCTCTTTACTTTATTCTAATTAAGTTATAAACCTTTTTAAGGTTAAGAACTATAAACTAGTTAGCTTTATAAAAAAGTTATCTTATTTTATCTATAAGAAGTAATAAGTAGTAGTTTTTAATTATTATTTTATTAAGTATATAATAGTTAATATATAGTTATAGTTTTCTATTTTTCTTTAATATAAATAAGATTAAGCTTTCTATTAGTAATATTAAAGGTCTAATATAACTTTTCTATAAGTTTTCTTTAAAGTATTTATTTAAGGCTTCTATCTCTATTAAGTTAAATCTATAGATCTTATTAAATTATAGTTTTTTTCCTTCCTTAAGGGGGATTTTATAGTTAAAGCTAATATATTTAGGTAGTTTAATTTCTAATTTAGCTATAAAGAGTTTTTTATAAACTCTATATTATTCTAAGATAGATAGAAGTAGATTATATTTTTATTTTAAATCTTTTATTATTACTAATTATATTATAGCTTCTTTTATCTTTAGGTAGTATAAATATTATTTTACTATTTCTTATTATATTAGCTTATTTAAAGCTTACTTTTTATAATACTACTTAAGGACTAAGTTATTATAATCTTAGTAGAGTTAGCTTTTACTCTAATCTATTTATAAATTATTTATTTATAGCTAAAGTAATCCTAGTACTATATTATATATCTTTATATTAATAATATTAAATTAGATTCTTTCTTTCTAATTTAAGTAGCTTATCTTAAGGAGCGTAGTTTTATTATAGATAGTACCTCTTTTATACTTAAACTTTTCTCCTTCTACTATATATAAAATATATAGTTATTTTTTTCCTCTTTATTATACTTCTAGCTTATTAATAACTTAAGAAGTAATAAAGTTTACTTTAGCTCTACTATTAATTAGTATAAACGTTATTTTATTATTAATAGTAACTTTAAGTTCTATATTATTCTTATATCTTTATAATATCTAGTAAATAAATCTTTTCCTTATTACTTATTATAATTTATTATTAATAAGTAAATTTAGTTTTTTAACTATTTTAGTTATCCTAAATAAGTAATTTATTTTCTTTCTTATATTACTTTAGTAAAGCTACTCTTATAGATTCTAACTTAAGGGGGTTTTAATCTATTCTTTATAATTCTCTAAGTATAAGCTTTATCTTAGTAATAGATTTAGTATTTATTATATTAATATTTATTCTATTTTATATTATTATTATATTAGTATTTTATAAGAAATTAAAGGCTTAATTAAAAAGTAGTAATCTTTTTATTAAAAGTTATTATTATCTATTTAATTATAATATATATAGTATAAACCTTTTTAATAGGTTTATTATTAAGTTTTTTAGGGTAGAGTTAGTAGTTATATTTATCTCTTATATATTCTTTATATTTATTATAGAAATATTAAGGCTAAAAGAGGGTTTAATAAAGTTAGTAGTTACTTCTTAACGTAAAGTAGTCTTCTATATATAGCTAAGAGGTATAGTTTTAGTCTTATTAGTTTACTATAATGCTATAAAAGTAGTGTTATTATTTATCTTAAAATAAGTTAACTTCTTAGTGTTCTAAGAGTTATTTAGTTTTATCCTCTTAATCTTTAAATTCTCTTTTAGAGCTAGAGTTATCTATATTAAGGGTAAACTTATAGGTGATCTCTACCTAAATATATTATTAAATAATATTATAAGGTTTATCTAAGTTATAAGGTAAACTTTTACTTTCTCTAAAAGTTTAGTTAGTAGTTATATTAAGGAGTTACTACTCTATTAGAGGATTATATTAGTATTTTAGTTCTTTTTTAGATTCCTCTTTAACTTACTTATTAAGTTCCTAATTAATTTATTTAATCCTTATAGGGTTTCTATATATATATTTATATTATTTTATATATATAATAATTATTCTAAACTATTAGTACTAAATAGAATTATCTAATTCTTCTTAGATTTTTTAGAGATATATAAGTTAAGTAATCTATAATTACTTAAGTTATTATTTATTATCCTTCTCTAGTTCTCACTTATATATAGTAGGTAAGGTATTAGTAGGTTTAAAATATTAGATTTATAGTATCTTATTAAGTTATTTAATTAGCTTCTTAGTAATTTTATTATTACTTTAATATATTATAGTTAGGGTTTTAAGATAAGTTTTTAGGATAGTTATATTATATTTAGTTTCTCTAAAGTTATTATCTTTTAAGTAATATCTTAATATTTTTTTATTTTTAAGATAGATCTAATAGTTATTATTATAATATTTAGTTTATAACTAAGATATATATAAAGCTTTTATAATTATATTAACTTATTAAAGTTATTCTACTACTAACTTCTAGGGGAGCTTTTTAGGTTATTTATAATCTTTAGTAATATATCCTTACTTATTATAGTTATAATACTTAGGGTTTTATAGTTTCTTATTATTAAGTTTAGTTATTATATTAAGGTCTATAGGTCTACTATACTATCTATAAGTAGTACTTTAGTAAGTATTATTTTAGTTATTATAAGGTCTATTATTATTTTACTAGTTATTAAACTTATACTAAGGTTACTATTAGTATTTATATCTAAAGTTAGCTCCCTATTATCTTTTACTTTTCTCCTTTCTTTATTTAAAGAGTTAATTATTAATCTTAATAGCTATATTAATATACTAAAAGAAATCTTTAGGTTTATCTAGTTTAACTATTTTATTTTTAATATTATTTTTAAATCCTTAATAAAATATAAAGATCTTAGTTTCTTTAGTTAAGTTTAATTAGATACTAAGTTATCTAAAAGTAGTAGTATATTCTTTAGCTAACTTAGTCTATTATAATTATATAAAGTTATATTTAGTCTAGCGTTTTTTATCTAAGTCCTAAAAGAGGGATTATAAAGTATCCTTAAATCCCTAAAAACTACTATAGATATTATATATTTCTATAAAGTATTTATTTAAAGTTTCACACTTAAGGAATTCTTCTTAGATAGGTTTAAACTACTTAAAAGCTTACTTATAAAAGTAAGTAGCTATATAAATAACCTTCTCTATCTAATTAGTAAAGTTACTATAATAAAAGTTCTAATAGGTTTAGATCTAAATTAAGAATAACTTAAGTTATCTTTAAGTATTATTATAAATAATAAGGCTACTAAGTTTAAGTTTCTATCTTCTTCTTATAGGGGTAGTAATAATATTAGCAGTAGCCTAAAAGGTATTAACTTCATTTTAAAGTTTTTATATAAATAGGTTATTACTTTATCTTCCTAAGTAAGCAATTCTACTTTTAAAGTCTATAAGTTTTTAAGGTTTATTACTAAGTTTTTAGATTATTTACTTAAGACCTTAGAGTTTACTAGTAGTTTTATTATATATAGTTTATACCTTAGTAATATTATTATCTCCTTTCTTAACTTAGACTTAAAGCTTATTATAAGTTTCCCTTTTAAGAGTAACTTTATTATCTAAATCTACTACTATTAGAGCTCCTTTAAGTTCCTCTACTAAGCTTTTAGCTTACTATTAAGAAGAAGAAGAGCTTCTTAAGGTAAATAACTTAGTAAAAGCATATAAGAACATCTTATCTATACTATTTAGTAGGTATTAATAGTTAACTTACTAAATAAGAGTAATTAAAATATTATAGTTAGCTATCTAATAGTAAAGTCTACTAATAGAAGCTAGAGATTAATATATAATAATAATACATTAAAGTTATAATTTAGGTTATAAGTTATAGGCTAATAATAGATTAAATCTTTAGAGACTAAAGTAATTAATCTTAAGCTTAATAAGTAATTTATAGTAAAAATAAGCTAAAAGTATCCTAAGGATAAATATTAAGTTAATTACTAAAAAGCTATAGAAGTCTAACTATAAGCTAAGCTTAAGTTATACTATATATAAGTCTTAAATAGTGTTTTTTATCTACCTAGAGGTGATCACCTAGGTATATAAAGTAATTATAATCAGTTAGTAGAACTAATTAATTACTAAGCATCCTATCTTATACTCTACTAATTATTTCCTTATCTTATTATTATATAGCTTATTCTATAGTTCTTCTATACTAAGTAGGTTCCTACTATTCCTATAATCCTATAGTATAAATATCCTATCCTAGCTGCCTAACACCTAAGTAGGTTATTTAGCTGTTATCCTTATTTATAGGTTATAACACTTAATAGGTTTAAGGTTAACAGTAGGAAGCTTAAGGTATGCTTTAGTATATATTAAAGTTCTTAGTAGGCTAGAAAAATAGGATAAAAGGAGTAGTTTACTAAATATTTTTTTACTAATAGCTAGAGACTAAATAATAATATTTAGATAAATCCTTAAAATAGTTTATAAAGGAATAAATTAATTAGGTAGTTTATTAGACTAAAAGTTAGTTAAGTACTACTTAAGGGGTTTAAGGAAAGGAATAAATTAGTTTTAATTAAATAAGAGGGAGCGTTATTAGATTAAAGTATACTTATATAGACTAAAAAAAAAAAAAAAAAAAAAAAAAAAAAAAAAAAAAAAAAAAAAAAAAAAAAAAATAATAGAATATAAGGGGTAGTTTAAGTAGGGAGATCTAATAAGAGATAAATATACTATTATAATAAAGGTAAGCCTTATTTTATTAGTTTAATATTATAATATACCTTTATAAGAGGTATATAAAGCTATAGCTTTAATAAACTAAAGTGAGAAGAAGTAATAATACTTAGTTTATAATACTAGCTATTTATACTACTAAAGTAAAGAAGAAAAGGAGTTTATATAGGGTAAAATAAAGTAGAAGTATTATAAGTAGAAGTATCCCTATAAATCCTAAATAATATAAATAGTATAATAAAGTAAAAGTATAGAAGTAATAAGATATAATAAAAATAAAACGAAATAATATAAGTTAAACTTATATTAGTATAATTTAGGCTTATAAAGTATTATCTAATAGTATTAGTTAAGCTATAAAGCTATAGCTATAATATATCTTTTAGATATCTTTTTAGTAAATAGTTATCTTTAAGTAATAATATAATTAAAAGAGGGTAAAATAATTTCTAGTTATTAATATAAGGTTATATTATTTAAGTTATATCTTATTATATAAGTAGTTACTCTAACTTTTTATCCTTAGAATTATTATCTAATATCTTTATATCTAGCTACCTTAAGAGTAGGAATATATACTTAATATAGTTTATAAAGTTATCTTAGAGGATAATAAGGTTATTAAGTTCCTAAAAACCTTTAGGGGATTAAATAAACTTCTTTAAGTAGTTCTCTATATATATTAAACTCTATAGGGGTTCTCTAATAAGTATAGTAAGCTAGTATAAAGAGTTCTCTAGAGTATAAAAGTAGATTTAAAAAGGATCTTTCTATCTATAGTTTAATTTAGTATCTAATAACTTATTAATAGATTTTATAACGTTAAAAGATAGTATTAAGTTATTTATATTTAAGTAGCTTAGTTAGAGCGTATAAGTATACTACTTATTAAACTATATAGTAATATATTTATACTACTTTATAATTATTTTTTAAACTTCTTCTCTATTTTTATCTAATTAGCTAAAAGCTTATATATATATAGCAATCTCTTATTCTAGTATAGAAATATTAGCTTAGTTAAGAACTCTCTATATAGGCGTAAAGGTTTTAATTAGTATAACTAAGTTATATTTATAAAGAAGATAGAAAGGGGAGTAGTTAGTTAATACCTAAATAATTATTTAGTCTATAAAGAGTATAATATAAAGGTAAAGTTAAAAGTTATAGCTAATATCTTTAAGCTAGGTTAATAAGGTATAAGTGATAAGTTAGTAACCTTTCTTAATAGTTTTATTAGCGTAAGGATTATAAGCTATTATAATTTACTAGCAAAAGGTATATTTCTTATTAAAAGTAATAATATAACCTTTATTTTTTAATCTTTTATTTATAACTAGCGTTCTATATAACTTATAGTAATAGATAATATCTTCTTAGATAAATTTAGTAATAAGCTTTAAATTAGTTTATAGTATCTATTTTATTTTAATTTATCTTATTAAGAGGTCTCTAGTTTTAACTATATTATATTTATTTATTTTCTAAACGTCTAAAGCTATTTTTATAAATAGAAGCTTAATAAGTATTATAAAGGAGTATATATTATTAATTTAGTATACTTTATATAATTAATAGTTTAAGTATATTAAGATTATATCTATAATAGACTTATAGAGGCTTAACTAAAAGTAGTTATTAGTAAGCTTTTTAAATATAATATCTTATCCCCTATATCTACTCTTAATATAAGTATATATAATAAGATAGTTTCTCTTAGTAGTATTATTAATAATATATTATAGTGTTAGCTTATAAACGCTTAGGCGTATAAATAAGAGCTTATTATAAAAAGTGTAGCTAATAGCTTTTACTTATTATTATTTATATTAGTTTATAGGAATACTTAATAGGTAGTAGAGAGTATTAAAGAAGTATATAATCTATTAAAACTTAGTTAATTAGGTCTATAAATCACTTAATATAGATAGTAGTATTATAAAGAGGGAGTTTTATTTATTATTATTATTACTAATAGTTATAGCTATAATATTTATAGTAGTATAAATATCTCTATAGTTTTAAGCTTTATTAAAGAAGAAATATATTTATATATCTATAAAAAAGATCTATTAGTTAATTTAGTTATTAATCTCTCTTTCTACTTCTTTATCTTATTTATTTAAAAGCCTATTAAGCTTCTTAGAGAGGCTATTAGTAGTAATATTCTATATACTTAGTATATATTAAATTTTAAAATTAAATATATAGATCTATATAATTTATTAAATAATAAGAGTATTAGGGAGATTAAAAGCTATATTATTAATTTAGGCTATAAGTGTTTTTATATCTATCTTAATAATAAAATAGTAGCTAAAGAGATAGTTATATATTTATTTTAATACTTTTAGAAAACCCTAAAGTTCTTTTTTTCCTATATTATAGTTAAGCTTTACCCCTACTTATAAGTTACTTTTATATTATAAAATATACCTCTTTTTATTAATAAATTAGCTAAATATAGCTCTTTATCTTATATTATTAGTATTAACTATTAGATAGATAATATTTTTATTAAGCTTATAGTTAAGTTTAATAAGGATTAGAAATAATATAAGCTTATATTTTAATTTATTTATAGTTTTTTATTAGTTAGGACCTTATATAAACTTAATATCCTTCTTTAGAAGCTTTATAAGGGGTTTAGTAATAGTTAAAAAGTAAACTACTTATATTTAGTAAAATAAAGTAATTTTAAGGAAAGTATAAAGCTTTATAAATCCTTTATAAGCTTTCTATTTAGTTATTTTAATAATTTTTAACTATTTTAAATATTAACTATTAGTGCTATATATATAACTAATAATAGCTATAGCAGTTTAAGCTTACTGAGATTTATCTATTAAGACTAAATACTCTATTAACTTAAGGTTAAATAGTATTTTATTAATATTTTAAATATACTTAAAGATAAATCTCTATATTTTTAGGTAACTAAATACTTCTTTATTATTATATTATATTATAAAGCTTTTAATAGTAATATTATTAAGGAAAGCTTTATAATAATAAAGGATTAGATTATATAAGATCTTTATTATTACCTTTATAAACTAAATAACTAAATTAGTAGTACTTTATAGTAAAGTATATATATATAATAACCTAATTAGTATAATAAATATTATAAGGTCTTAGTTTTTTATATTAAGTAGGACTTAATTATATTTTAAAAAGAAGTTAAATAGGGAAAGAAGTTAGTATATAATAAAGTTTTCTAAAAATTTATCTCTAGCTAGAGGTAAAGTTATATTTTAAAGTATAACTTTATTAATCTAAATAGCTAAATTAATTAAATATATCTTTCTATCCTTCTTTCTTATAAAGAAAAAAAAGTTCTAATATAATATATAACTCTCCTCTAGGATACCTTTCTATAAATAATCTTTAAGTATCTAAATAACTTTAACTTTAAATATTTTTAGAATTAATATACTTTATATTTATTATACTTTATATAGAATAGTTTAAATAGATTATAATAAAGCTACTAATAGGTAGATAGATCTATAATAAAGAAACTTTTATATTATAACTATCTTTTTATTCTTTTAAACTTATATAAGTAAGGCTTTCTCTTAATTAGTTAAATATAATATAATATTAAGTAGTTTATTTAGCTACTCTTAAATAAAGTATTTCTTTATTAAAATATTAGAAAACTTAAATATAATTAGGTCTATAAAGGGGTTTTTAATATATATCTTAAGCTTTTCTTAGATTTTAGCTTATACTTTAAGTTTCTACTTAAAGTCTCTTTTTAAGATAATACTATCTAATAGTATATTATTAATAAAGTAGATCTTCCTATTTTTAGTCTTATATATAGTATTAATTTTAACTATATTAGGGGAGTTTTAACCTCTATTTAAAACTTTATAGAGGAGTATTATTCTTACTTTTATAATAGCTTTATTTAGAAAGTTTTTACCTTATTAAGAGTAATAGAAAACTTAAACTTTCTCTTAAGTAAGTTTAATACCTTACTTATTATTAGATTTAAAAATAGCTATTAATTTATAAACCTTAATTAGTAAGAGCTATTCTAAAAACTTAAAGTTAAACTTAAACTTAATAAAGGCTATTTTATATAAAATCCTTTCTTAATATTTATTCTATTTAGACCTATCTATAAAGCTAAAGCTATAAGTAGTATATTAAACTTTTTAGACTATTTAGGAAACTTTAATAATATCTATTATAATAAAATCTTTATATAGGAGGGCTTTATAGTAAAGTATAGTATATTCTATAGTTCTAAACTATATAGTAATATTATTTTAGGGAAATAAAATATTTACTAAATTACTACCTTATTAACTTAAAAGCTATTTATAGGACTTCTTTAGTTTATTAAAGAATATAATACTATTTAGTATTCTTATTATATTTAGGATCTCTTTAGTTATAGCTAGTATATTAAGACTAGCTTTATATACCTCTTCTACTTATAATAAAGCTTTTTTCCTTTTTAGATTTACTTTAGATCTATAATAATCTATCTATATCCTTTACTTCTTATAAGTATAATTTAAACTATAGTTCCTAAGTTTAGTAAGTTTAGCTATTATAAAAGTAATCTTAGAGGTAATAGCTTATTAGATTAATATCTTAAGAATTTACTAAAAAAGCTTACTCTTATAGTTAAAGACGCTTTTAATCTTATCTCTATCTTTAAGTTTAGCTTATACTACTATATCTAAAGATAACTATTTAATATTAAGTATCTAAATATCTTTTTAGCTACTAATCTTATAATCCTCTTTTATAATAAGATTTAGAGCTCTATTTATTCTTAATTCTAATAAGCTAGCTATTATACTAAGTGTAATAGTAGTAGCTTTTAGTTTCCCTCCTCTTTAGGAATATAATAAAAGTTCTAAATCTTATTAAATATATTTAAATTAAGGATAACTTAGGGGAGAAAAGTTATAAACTAATTAGTAAAAAAACTAAAAGTATATTTTAGTAGGTACTAAGTAGTATAGTAGTAAAAATTACTATTAATCTATCTATTTATATAACTAAACCTTATCTTAATTTAATAAATAAAAGGGCTACTAAAAATTAAACTTTTTAAGGTTTTACTAAATAAGCTAATAAAGAAACCTATGTTAAGTATATAGTAGCTACTAATATATATATCCTCTATAATAATATTTATAAACTATAAGTTTAAAGTAATATCTATAAAGCCTCTAATTATAACTAAAGTTAGTATAACTCTACTTCTAAGTCTATTAAGGTTAATATAGTCTTTAGATATAATATTTACTATAAAGCTAGTATTAATAATTTCTAACTATTTTTTAACTAGGTAGTATTTAATTTAAATAGCTACTTAAAAGTAAAGTATAATAAAGTTATATATAATAACTATATACCCTCTACCTAATTAAGGTATAACTTTAGGTTAAAGTTATTAGAAGTTTTTTATAGCTAAAACCTTAATATTAATTAGTCTAAAGCTTTATAATATTAATATATCTACTATATTTATATTAATATAGTAACTTCTCTTAATAAGTTATAGCTTCCCTATTAGTATATTAATAATACCTTTTATAAACCTAAAATTACTATTTTTAGACTATTACTAATTAGTTCTATATACTTTATCTTATTACTTTATAAGTTCCTTAATACTCCCCTCTTAGCTTTTAACTTATATGTAAGTATTAGCTATAGCTAGGTTAGTAGTAACTATATTACTACTATATACTTAGTTTTAGTATTACTTTATATATATAGCTATATATTAGAACTTAAGCTATTTATACTCTAGCTAGTTATTTAAGAGAAATTATTCTAGTAGAGTGATATTACCTATCTACCTTTTACTATAAAAAGCTATAGTTTAAGAGTAGGTTTCTTTTAAGTCCTAAAAGAAGGTTATTTAATATAGTTTCTTAATCTCTTTATAATAAATAGGTTTTTATAGTTAAAGTTATAAAGGGGCTTATATAATTATTTTATCTTTAATTACTTTTTTAACTTAAGCACCTTTTATAAGTATAGCACTTTATTAAGTTAAGATTTAATCTATAAAATAAATCTTTCTTACTAAGGAGTTACTATATAAAGTATATTAGAAGTTATTATTCTTTATCTTAATAATAATATTAACTTTTATTAGCTTCTTATTTTTTATATAATTAATATTAACTATATAGCTATATATATACTTAATATTAATATAATTAATAGTAGCTATTAATATTTATTATCTAACTTCTTTTTATTCTTTTTAAGCTTTATCTATAGTAATTATAGCTTTTTAATAATAGATAGATAATTTTAGGCTAGATATCTACTCTAAGTAATACTTATTATAGAACTACTTTATTACTACCTCTAGCTAGAGGTATACCTTATTTTAGAAGATATAGACTTATATAGTTATTAAGTTAGGTATTAAATTCTTTTATTTTTTATTAATAATACTATTCTAAATAATATTATAGTTAGTAAGGGAGCTAATATATTATCCCCTTAAGAAATATACTACTTTAGTATTCTTTAATTTATCTATAATATTATATTTAGCTATATAGTATCTATTTATTCTATAAGAATAATAACCTCTAATCTTAAGTATATTATATTATATCTAATTTATAATAGTTAAGCTTATAAATTAACTAACCTCTCTTTACTATTTATAATTTCTTTATACTATAGTTATTTAGTTTATATCTATAATATAACTATTTTATATTAATTTAAATTAATAGCTAAGGTTTATATTTAGTTTCTAAATATTAGCTATAAACGCTTTTATTTTTTCTTTAGTATTTATATTATTAAGAGTTATTTAGTATATCTACTCTTAAAGGGTAATAACTTTATTAAAGTTAGCTATTTTTAAGTTATTATACTACTACTATATATAGGTAACTTATATAAGCTAATTAATAGGTTTAATAATATTAGTAACTAAGGAGGGGGTAGTTACCTTTATAGCCCTCCTCTTATTAATATATATATAAGAGGTCTCTCTAGCTATTTATTTAATAACTATATATTTAATATTTAGCTAAAGTTTTTAGAATAAGTTCTTAATATTATAAGAGAGAGCTTTTATAGTAGCTTTAATAGTTCTTTTTAATAAGTACTTATAAATAAAGTGAATAAGATCTTAGTTTTAATATTTTAGGAGTTTCTTTATAGTAGCTTTATAATATAAGCCCTTAATATAATTAAAGAGTACTATAATATTAATAGTATTAGTTTTAGAGAGGGGGGGCTTATCCTTAATTACTTAAAGCTTTTTATTAGGATCCTAATAGAGACTTTTATCTATAATACTATATTAGTAAATAAAAGTAGTTTTAGTAGCTTCTTAATTATTAAGGTCTTTAACTAGTAATTTAATACTTTATTTTAGGTTTTTAATACTATAGAGGTAAACTTTTATTAGTTTATCCTTATTAGTTTAATAAGCTTTATAAAACTAAATATTATAAGTCTTAATAAAATCTATAATATTATTACTTATAAATATAGGAGTATTTTTATTCTAAAAAGGATTTATTATAATTAGTATAAAATATTAGAGGTATAACTTTATTAATTATTTAATAATTTCTATTAATTAGTTTATAGAAATATAATAAATATTATTAATAGGAGCTATAAGCTGCTATTAAACCTTATAAGTATTATTACTTAAGGTATAATAAAGATTAATACTAAAAGCTTATTCTTTACCTCTATTAATACTAATATAGAGGTAGGTATTATTAGTAGTATAATTAACTTTTATAAGATTAATATTAGTAAATTAGGTTTATAAACTAAAAGGGCTATTAAGTAAGCTATCTTTAGAAGCTAGAGTTATTTTAGCTTAATCTTAAATATTCCTAAACGCTTTAGCTTAGATATTAAATATATTAGTAAGCTTATTTTTAATAGTAAGATTATAAGAAGTTAGAATATTTTTATATAATATCTCTTTAGTTATTTTAAGTTATATTTTAGCTATAGTAATTATTAATAATTAAGGTAGTAAAAATATAAGTTATTATTTTAAGTAGTTAAAAGTATTAATCTTTTTAATCTTAAGTTTTATTATTACTTTTTTAAAAATATAATAAAGGGAAAAGAAGAAAGAGAAAAGAGTATAACTAAGTAAGTAGGTATTATACCTCTATTTATATTAATTTTAGGCTTAATTAGCTATATTATTTTAGATCTCTATAGTTAACCTCTATATTTCTTTTTCTAAATTTCTACTAGTTAATCTTTTAGAAGTTATATAGACTATTAATAGTTTTATAGTAGATTTATTTTATTTTTTTATAATAAACTTATTAATTTCTTAAGCTATTTTATTTAAATATTATAAAGCTTTATATTCTTATTAATTTAAAAGGTTTATTAAGTAGATTTAGTTTAGTTTTAATAGCTTATAATATTAAAGAGTAATAAAAATAAAAATAAATAAAAATCTAATACTTCCTATTATATAAACTATAATATTTTTAGGGTTTTTTTTAAAGTTTTTTATATCCCTTTTAATTCTTATTAATAGAATTATATTTAGTTATTATACTTTTCTACTTACTAAGAATTAGGTCTATAAATAACTACTTAACTCTTATTAATATATTATATTTCTTAGTATTATATAGTTAATAATAATAATTATAGTTATTATATATATTATATTAATCTATTTACTTAGTATAAGAGTAAGCTTTTTTCTAATATTTTATATAAGTATCTAAAAAAAAAATAAATCTATTTCTAAGTATTATTAAAATAGTTATAAACTAAATAGCTAAAAGTTATATAATATAGTAGTATATATATATTTAAAAGTATATAGAGCTACTATAACTATATAACTTTATAGTTTTAAAACTTATAATCCTAAAAGAAAAAAGAAAAGACTTTTTATATTCTTTTTAGATCTAAAAATAAAAAGAATAGGATAAAAAGCTTAAAAATCTACTAAAAAATAAGTGAATTATACCTCCGATCTATGTGAGGATAATAATAATAATTAAGCTAACTTCTCACCCCCTTAAGGGGGCTAGTAATCTAGCCTCTAAACGCTAAAAACGCTGAAAAATCCAGTGGGCCCACTAAACCCCATTCTAATACGTCCTCAGTAGTATCCCCAACTGATTCCTGGACATTACCTTTAACGAAGTGAAACCCAGCACTTATTGACACCATTGGCTCAACTTCGAAGATGTCAGAGACCTCCATTTCAATTTAGCCAATAGTGCTTTTTGGAAGCTCATCGTTTGTCATAACTTCAATAATTCTCTGCATGCGGTCGTAATCGTATTGCACTGTTATACTATAGTCGCCATTGTAAATGGTTTCTATGGCTTTCTGGAGCCGAGACAAGGCTTTGCCTTCCCATATTTCATTGAAGGGCTTGCTTGTCTCCTCTCTGATGCGGATTCTCGCCAGATAGTCCTTCAGATTCCGGGATTGCATGGGCTTCTGGGGTTGTGAAAGAGTATCGGCACTTTCTTTTAGGTTAGAACGAGCCCGGGACTCGGACATTTGAGATGATGCCGCGGAAGGAGGAGCAGATAACGTAGTGTCCGAACCCGTAGCTTTGGAACGTGCCACCGTGGAGTCACGTGAAAGTAACTTGACGACAGATATCGGCATATCATCAGCTCTGACCTTCGTCGGTGGAGGTCTTTCGGTTTCGGTTCTCAATCTAGGACGGCCCATTTCGGGGTAACGTGATTCGAAATCGTCGAAAATGTCCATGACATGCGAAAAGTAGGCTAGCCTAGGACCAGTGTGTGTGTCCTCTTCGTAATGGTTACGCCCCCAAACATGGCCGACGAATGCGTGGGTCTCGTCGTCGATGATAGCTGCTCCGGAATCGCCCGGTATGCCAATGCCCCCGACATTCCAATTTCCAACGGGTAATAGGCCTGGAACGTTTTCGAGATACCATTCCCGAGTAGGCTCTCCTGATCCCTGCCTAACCACGCTAGGCGTTTCGCATACTACCGCGTACCTCAAACCGCTACTGCGACCAGTACAGCGGACCAGTCGAAGGTTGGGGCTGTCCGAAAATATCTCTGAGATAAGCCTTGAATGCGGTTCAACTTCAGGGTCATTTGGGGCGTATCGAATCAAATTTTGGAGCAATAAACCGTTGCCTTCGAGATCGCAGAATGCCCAGTCGGTTTCTACTCTCCGTTCTTCTAGCGGCACATTTCGAGCAAACTCCCGGAAAGATCTGGAGACCCTTTGAGTGTAATACATCTTGCATCCTGAGTGTGCGCCAAGTTTTGCAATGCGAACAGGAACTGTTCCCCTGGGACAGTCGATTCCTGCCGGGTGCACAAGATAACATTCTGGTACTTGTAGCTCTTCCTTGATGCCTGGGGCTCCGTCGAAAAGGTGAAAGTTTACGAGACACCCAACTCGATCATTCCACTTGATTGCTGGGCCGATGGTCGCTGCACAATCACCGTTCTCAAACCCAACAGAGTCACCTATCATCAGAGGTGGGTGAGAGTGGGCGTTATACGGGTCTTCCGTCCCAGAGGTGCGTTTGATGATTCCGACGGTAAAGGATATTGTAACATGCAAAGATCGCTCCGGTTTGAAGATATTCGATACATTATTTCTGAGCTCTTGATTTATGTTGTCTGGGAGCTTCTTCCTGGTGACAACTTCCACAATTCTGAGGACACCAGACTCGCCGTAGTCAGCCTGGATCGAGATGTTATAGTCCGTGATATTTCCTTCGTCCATGGTCTCCTTCAATCGCGGCAGTGCTTCATCTTCCCATATCTGATTGAAATAGTTGGATGTTCTTCTTCGTTCATTCAGTTTGGCTCGGATAACTGCCAGTTCTGTAAAACCCGACATGGTCGATTTGTCCGGTGGAAAGCTACGAGACCTTGGGAAAGCTCGGTGGGAAATTCCAAGTGATGATTTGTAAAGTGATGAGTCGTCATATGATATGTGGCCGTGTGATTCTTCGGGAATCCCCTCAGGTATCGATTGTGACCTCGGCGTTCTTTCTATGGTGCCCGGGGCTGGGTCTGGAGGTATTCCTGTGGTGGCCGGGATATGGAGAAACTGATCCCGAGAATGAATGCGAGGCCTGAAAAGTCGCAACCGCGGGACGCAACCGAGAGCCTCTTGCGCAGCAGTATTCACTGATCGGATCGATTTGGCGGTGACGCTCTTGACACTCTCCCAAGTCTTCGATCGTCTCGATTGGCGCGTTATACGTGAGGGCTTTTGAAAGGACAACTCTCGTCGCTGCGACAATCGTTCTACCTCGTTTTCTCTGGTTGTGAAGTCGCTGCGTGTGTATGGTGCTCTTCGGGCCCAAGGGTAGAGAATACGCGTTGGAGTTGCCTTCCGAATCTTCGCTATCCAACTGATGATGACTTGCTTCCCCACCATGATTCATGTGGTCAGCTGCGACAGACTGGTCGCGGGGACCGTGCAGACTTTGCCTGGAAAGTTTGGTAAGCCAATCATGTGTTGGCTTGAGCTGGCGTTGTGGTGGTTACTTCTCTGGGTTTTTATGGGGGCCCTTTCCAGACTTGTTCTCGCGTTTCCTGCAAAATATGCGCTTAACGGACCCCAGCCTGTCAGACGATTGCAAAGTCATATTGGGCTCTGTGGTGGACCTCGCGAGGCGTTTTGGCAGACAGAGTCGAACTCTTGGCGAGATATCTCCCCACCCGCTCAAGCAGCAACGGTGCACCAAAGCCTAAACTAAGAACTCTCAAATCCTCAGTAGCAGTAGGAAGCCGAAACGGAGGGAAAGTTTGCCTTAAGTATTTTCACGACTTAGCGCCTGGCCCTTCAAAACCCTTGCATTTCATTTTCGGGACTGGATAGACGCTCTATCGTTTAGTAGCGAGGGCTGTGCCTGGCGAGTGGGAGAGATGGAAAAAAGGGCCATCGAAAAGGCGGCCAGTGATGAGCACAGGAATGATTGGCCTGCTTGGGGATGAGACAGCTCCATGGCCACTTCCGGGCTGGGGCAGTTGCCTTTTCTTGGCTGACTGGGAGCATTGCCTCCGCTATTGGCTGGCATTGCTGACTCTGTTGCGTGGATAAGTATGATAGGTGTTTAGGACTGGTGCCTGATCACCACACTTGGTGTCACTGCATATGCAGCGGAAGAAGTAGCCAGATTCCAACCCAAAAGAACCACTAATGATGATCCAAACTGCCCACACTCGCATGGAACTCTGCTTGTATGTGTGCTGTCCGTTGATTGTCGCAATACTTTCTGTTGGCTACATGGATAGCTCCATTAATGATTCTTGTTGCACGATAACCATTGGTTCCCATTGGGGTTTAGGCCCTCTTTGAACTTCAAGATTCCATGAAGAACATATGGCGTCTGCTGACAATGTTCATCGTGATTTGCTTGAAGTAGCTACATTTCATCAAGTCTTACAATTCTTCTGGACACAATGAGGGGCTAGAGGCAGGCCTGACATGATGTTTACTAGAATCATGCAGTGCAGGCAGAGACAAAAGATTGATACTCGATCGATTGGCGTGCATTCTAGAGTTGACAACGACTGATGAACAAAGTAAACAATTTTCTGTCCTTTGTTTACTAATCCCTTCATGCCTTGGATGACTCTTTCCTGGATATAATGAACAGCAGCCTTGGGCCCGCGGCCTTGCTAAGTTTGTGGTGGTGAGCTGGCGCAAGAGATGTAATAGTCTTCAACTCACAACCACGCACCAAAGCCATGTTACGCGTCTAAGCACAACCACCTCGAGCGTCATGTAGCCATAATTCTACGCGTCTAAACAGTAGAGAAGGGTCCGTCACATGACCTGGTGGGCAGGCACTCAGAAAAAAAATAATTAATTTTGATCATGTTGTTTTGATTCCAACCAAAGCAACCCGAATTATCACCACCTCCTACTCTACCAAATTTTCATTGCTCCTCTCATCAAACACATCGAAATCGCGCCAGTCATCATCATCATGAAGGCCATCAATATGCTTCTCCTCCTTGCCGGCATCTTTCTGATGATGCTTGGCGTTCAGTACGACGAGCGCGAGGGCGAGCGTCGCGACCAGCTCCCTCTTGGCTGGTTCGGCGGCGTTTTCTTCCGCGGTGTCGCGGCTCAAGACAGCACCACCCCCTGCGACTGTTGCTTCGCTGTCCCCGATGCGTCTTCCATCAATCAGACTTCTGTCAATCACATCGAGAGTGACGACTACTTCAAGACGGCCGGTGACAACATCTACGCGGTCCCCGGCTCCCTCGACTTCTGTCCTATCGACTCCTTCGACGAATTCAAGCACACCATTGAGGACAAGCTTACCGGCATCAAGGAGGGCGTTGAGCATGATATCGAGGCCATTGAGTCCGCCGCCAGCAAGATCATCGACCACGCTTACAGCTTCCGCAAGAGTGTACTCGCCTACCTCGTTCGCATTGTCACCTTCGGTTTTTACTCTGTCGAGGAACTTGAGGCCATCGTCACTGCCGATCCTTGTGAAATTCACCATGATGACGATCCCGACTTCGTCCCCATTATCGAAGCTCTGGGAGAGTTCATCGTTGAATATGTCATCGAGCTCAAGACTGGAATCCACAACTGCTTCGCCACTGTCCACTACTGGATTATCACTCGCTCGACCAACTTCCTCTGTGTCTCCTTCATGAGCGCTGGCTTGACTGTCATGGCGGCTCCTGGCCTCGTGTCTGGACCAGTCTTGTGTGCCATCGCTTGGGGCATGCCTGAGTTCGTCAGTGGTAAGTCTACAGAGCTCCCCTGAACAAGACCGCGGTGTACAAATTGCTTATTATTACTTGCAGAGTGGCTTACTGCCCTGATCATGCACATGTTCGACGAAGTGTTCGCCGTCGGTATCATCCGCCTCTGCGAGAGCGCCTTTGACGGTGGCCTGGGTCTTGAAGCTTTCAACTACCTGATCAAAGTCGGTGGTCTCGTCGCCGTCCTCTGCTCGTTCGCCGGTCTTGTGGCTGGCTTGACCAAGTAAAAGACGGAAAGGTTACGGTGCCGGGATAGTATCTAGGTCGGCTGGACCAAAGTTGTTTGGACTGGCTATTACTTGGAAAATGCCCCTCTGGCTCTTTCTTCCGTCTCCATTGCTTGTCTCTGGCTGTAGCCAACATCGCGTGTTTAACCCCGAAGGAGAGGGGAATACCTAGTCTAGGATCGTGGTCAAGGATGCCACCATGGAATTGAGACACTTTTCTGATCTCAATGATTTCCAACTGCCCCTGAGTTCGTGATGGAACGTGATCATGATGCTTGCGGACGCCTCCGTTCAGTGTCTATGGCAGCCTCAATCAAAGAGGACAGCAGAGATACTTAAGATACTTACGACTGGACGATTTTACTGCGATACCCATCATTGGGGCATTGCAGCAACTGATGATACTCGACCAGGTTTCACTGGTATCCAATATTACGATTGGCTTCAACGAGTGCCACTGCGGTGGACGGCTCGAGGCGTGTTCGCTTTTGCAGCCGGAATGTGGGTTTTAAAAGTTTGCGTAAATGCCTTTGCTATTTGAATCCAGATAAATCATCAAGATCATAGTCAGAAAAACTGACTACAGAGGTTACAGAGAGAGCATGGTTCTTCCGAAGGCATCAAATGTTCGTCCAAGAACTTCTCACCCCACTGTCGCCCGGTCTACCCATGCATCGTGAAGTACCCACTCCGAGGGCTTCAACCCCACGTTCCGTCCCACACAATAAGCAATTGCGACAACGGTGTTCATCCAACAGTCGGTCTATTAGTCTAGTTGGTTAGGACGTCGGATTCTGATCTCACAATCAGTTCCTTCCGTAAGCCCAGGTTCGAATCCTGGATGGACCTTCTTTTGCTCTTTAGATGTCCTCACTTCATGTGGTCCAGGCGCTCATTTTTGCCGGACGAACTCCGTCCTCATGAACGTGTGAATAAACTTTCTACTTTTACGCTATCGTACAGACCGTTACTTCATTAAAGCGTTCCTCCATCATCGACCTTGGCCGTCTTTCCGCCCAAGTACTGAAAGTCGCCATCCCCTCTGACCCCAATCGTGAATACTCTTGCTTGCCCCAACGCACGCTGGAACCATCCCAGCCGGAAATTTAGATCGGATAGCCTGCCATGAAGCTCGTCTGTCGACAACAACTGGGTGCTCTCCGGCAGATGATCTGACGCATTGGACCCTCGCAACAGCGCACCCATGGTCGCCATACTGTGAAACCCATCTGGAGCCAGGCCCTTGACATCCAAGTGAAATGGCCAGTTTTTCCCCACCATACGCTTCGTTACCACGGACAGCACCGCGGAAATGTGAGTCAAAGCCACGGCTACGAGGATCGCGACCAAGATGTACGTGACCGTTGCGTTCTGCACCAGGCGACGTCTCCCATTGTCGCTGACGACTGCTTTTAAAGTTGGAAGCTGGTCAGGTGGCGCCGCGTTCCTGGATCGTGCTGTCAGGTTGTAGCGGTTTTCGATGTTGACCAGCTGCGCGGCGACAAGACCGTAGTTGTGTTGTAGGCCTTGCAGGATCTCTTCATCCTGGCTCGCGTCTCCGAGTGCTTCGAGAGGAAGCTTTCCAAATGGCTCTATCAACGCTTTGAACTGTTCGCCGATCCAACCAGCAAGTAAGTCGGCGACGGCTAGTTGGGGATAGGCATCCCCAACTTGGATATTGATGAATTGTTGATCGACATGGGGTATGTCCAGAGTGGGCGTCCACGGCTTGATCGTAGACAGATCTGCTTGCGGGGGTCTTTCGGGGTCCAAGACGTACTCGCCATCATTCGCGGCCAGATGAACCTGCGTGGTTGCTTCGACCCAGGTGTAGTTGCATCTCCACATTGAGAAGTAATCGAAGCCATTCTTTTCCGTCGAGAACTTGCCCCAAGCGTACGTCTGATATCTCCATGATGCGTACTCGTAGTCAGTGGCGTTGACACCTAGACTACAAGCCATATTGATATCGGCCGTGTTTTGCGGAGAATAGAACACATCCGCCATGTATGAGACACCAAGTCGATTCGTAGCGACGCCCATGTCCAAGCGGTTTAACAACTCAGCTGTGGTGTCATTGGGGCAGCTGAACGGCTGAGTGATGATGGCTTCGTAGTACTTTGTCTCTTCTACCCAATTGGTGATGTTGATATTATACTCTGAGTCGGGCACCTTGAAGCACTCCATCGGATGCAGCTTTGCCGCCGGCACCGTGGCTGTAATGGTTGTGTTTGGTGATACTGGAACCGTGTCGACACCACCAAGGACCGGGAACACAAGGTCATCGTAAGTGTTCTTCGGGTACGCCAGCGACGCTTCACCTTGTCTGGTCACAAGACTGCTCAGCAGTTGCCGGTTGCTCCTCGAAAGAGATAGTCCGTCAAGTCCTCTCCCAATCTCTGTCGAGCCAAACCAACTTTCCTGTTGGAGCTGGATATTGTGGGAGTCGGGAATAGACTCGACCGTGAAAATGACAGATACTAATGTCGTAAGGAAGGCGCAAGTAATCGCGAGTGATTGTGACAATGTCACGGCCCAGACGCGCTTCCTTAGAGAAAGGTAGAGGGCTCGAAGGCCCAGCATATCCATCAAGGAAACATCGAGATCCCTCGCACTGCATGAGCGAGTAGAAAGACACGAGAGGATAGCCAGACCCCTGTACGCGAAGTCGCAGCAGCTTGTGTACAGGGAGACGCCGAGCATGACCAGAGCCGGGATCGAAGTCCAAAGCACATGAAGGTACCCTTCCTCGCTCACCGTTGCCAAGCCGTTAGATGTCTCCGAGACCCTCAAGGCGTACAAGAGCCCGACAACAATGGCGAATGTGAGCAAAGAAGACAAACCTCGAGCCCAGGTCCTCAAGACCAGTGGCGTAAAGTCGCAATGGCTCCAGACGGTTGACGGAGAGTTACTGTGAGCGACACGGTCCGCGAGGTCCGGATGTTCTTTGAAGAAGATCATGTTGCCGAGAATCGTCGCGGGGTCTCTGTACCAGACCGCAGTGCGACTCGTGTGCCGAAGCAATACTGATGCAACCACAAGACTGAGCAGAGCAAACAGCGCTGCCATGGTCCAGCAGACCCATTGATTGACAACCAGCTTGCTGACGCTGTCGACGGTAGTCCCGGTCACAGCTGGTTGAGACTCGTCGTCCACCCGAAGCCGATAGTGTCCAAGCAGGGGTCCAAGGGCTTTGGACATATTCAATACCGCGAACTGGAGGATCTCGTTGGTGTATAATAACGGATTCGAGACGTTCACTGCCACTGCGAGCGATTCGCCTCTGAATTGGGAGAGGGAGTCAACTGGTCCTGCAACCTGGCCAATACCCGTCGTGCCCCAACGACCACCAGCCTCGGGCATAGCTGAGTTGAGCATAGTCCATAGGTCAGCAGTGACCGGTGTCTTGACTTGGTTTGACAACTCTGTGACGTTCGGGCTGACGCCATCGTCGACTACCCTGACCTTGGAGACCCAGCCGGTAGATGTGCAAAGCACCGCTGCAACGTTGAGGAAGTCCGGCTGCGATGCATTCTTGGTCGAGCCCCCAAATCTCGCAGCGTAGTAAAGTGACTGGTTAAACTGCTGCGGCAAGTTCGGACAGGGCTTGCCAACCGAATTGGTGACCACCCAGTTACCGGTAGTCTGTCCTTTCGCAGTCTTATTCTTGTCCCACAGGATCCGGTCGCTAATCACAGGTACTTGTGCGTCGCATCCCGGAAACGTAAGACTGACATTGAACGTGTGGTAGTTGAAGCTGGAGACGACTGGTGCGGACGCGGTGTAGTCCTCCATCTTCAGGCACTCGATCTTCGAAAAGTAGCCGTCGACGTCAACACTGAGGGGCGAGCTGGTCGTCCCGCGCGCGGTGCCGTTGCTGAATTTGAAGGTTTGATATGCCAAGTTCTCGTTCACACCGAAGGGGAAGCGCATGTCGAAGTTGACGAGGGCCTTCGCCATGTAGTAAGCGCTTCCTTCTGTGTAAGTCGTGGCCGGAGCGGTTGTGTTGAAGGAGTTAAGGACTTGAACTTCGGCCGGTTCGGAGACTCGGATGGCGGCTAGGGTGTAGAGGGAAGGCGCGAGAACGATCTGGATTTTGAGGATGAGAGAGACAAAACAGATGAGGAAGACGAAGTAATGCTTTCTTTTCAAGGATTGAAAGAGAATTGCGGGCGACAGCATGGCTGTGTAATCAAGGTTGTAGATGTCTTCATTCTTGCTCTGCTCTTGTGCTCGACGGTAGGCCATCCAAGGCATGTATCGTATGGCTTGAATCTCGACTCGGGCCCAAAACAAGGAGATGATGGTTAGGACTAGGATGAATGAAAGTGAGCAGTATATCCTCCCACCCTCAGTTGAATTGCACTTACTTGCGGTTGGGCCGAATCGCCACAAGTAGACAAGATTCTCTCTCGTTCTGACAAGGCCATCGTTCTCCTGCGAGTACCAAAGCATCACGGGAAGAACGATTGTCAAGGCGATGAACAGTGTCAGGAAGCTTGATAGAGTGACTGGTCGCAGCCAGACCGGGCGCCATCTCGCATTCTCCACGCGGTGGATAGAACTCCCACCTCCCTTCGCGCTGCCCTTTTCCGAACTAAAGGCGGGATCGCTCAGCAGTCCATGGTGGCTGTCCGGTGTCGGACGAATATCCACAGGAGCTTCGATTGGATACGCATCTTTTTCCTTCGTTGTAAAAGGCTTCGTGGATGGCCGACCGTAGGTGCCGGTGAAGTAATCGTTCGCGCCGGGCGGCGAGGTCCGGGAGTCCGAATCGTGCGGCGCCATTTCGGTAGTTAGGCCGGGGCTACTCCCGATTAACTTTCGGAGGATTCGATTGTACCCGCTCAGTGGGCGTAGGGCTTGGATCGGATCGCGAAAAGAGGCAGCCTCAATGCATCTATCCTATCATGACCACATGGCTGAACGGCAATGCCAAGACATACACGCTAAGGACTTTGATAGAAATCATTCGGGGGCGCAGCGGTGTTCACTTATGTATGGAGAGGTCGTAGGATTCAACGTTGCGGGCCCATCTTCCCACGGCCAGGGGATGAGTTTTCTATCCGCCAACCACATGGTCAACTCTCCCGATCGCGAATTCGCTGGCCAGTGAGGGCACTTTTCTTCTGAGCCGCGCCTGGTTTTAGACCCCAGAAGCCTTGCATTAGATCCGGATGCCGCTTCAGCTCGCGCTTGGCAATGCATGTCAGACTCAAAACTGGCAGCCGGCACGTTGAAGGAGGGACTTCAGTACAACCCCTGCATGACGCCACAAATCATCGCCTTCTCAGTCAATTATGAGTCTGCAATGACCAGCATGATGGAGTGCAGACAGGGACTCGACGTATATCGAACTCTGTAAAGGTCGATTTGGGCCACAGGCTCGGGTCTCTAAATGGTTGCCTAACAAGTGGTTCACTTTTTATGGCGGTGTTTTGTGTCTTTAGGCAGCACGGTAGCATCATTTTCAAACCCCGCTTTCCGGCGGCTAGCTGAGGACCATGAACAGGGGGTCCTCCTGGCCTGGAGGTGGGAGTCTGGAGATGGGCCAGACCCAACCTTTCCAAATCCTCCCAAGTTTTAGCTAAAATTCGGGAGCGCGCTTGCTGATGCCTCTGGGGTTGTCATTGGCCACGAGCACGTGATGGCGCAAGTCTTGATGCACAGCCGTTGAGACCAAGAGATGCAGTGGCTGCCTGTCATATTGCAATAGCGCTAAGCCGATCTCTTCCATCTCGACGACTGATGTTCATCTAGTTCTAAGGCAATTTCGCATCAGGTAATGCCATTATGAATGGAATATCATCGTGGCGGGTAAGTTGAAGTCCGCTGGGGAAGATGCTGACTCCTTGGACACACAGATACTATGCAGTATCCGTACACTAGCGAATTCCATCTTCTACCTTCAGCCCCATTCAATTTGTGGAAAGTTAGAGACTGTCGTTAGGACGGGTATGCAGACGTATCATTACGTAGAGTAATTTTGGCTCTGCGCCTTCAGTTTAGGCCAATCATGGATAGACCAACAAGCAAATGCCAGAATGTTTGCAGGTGAGTTCTTGCGGTACGGACCGCGCATTTGCGTTCCTGCGTCATGGCAGGGGTTGCCGGCTTCGTGGGGCTGGGCTGACTCGGGCGTGCTTGGATGGGTCCTGATAAGGTGACAGCGTCTGGTCCATCTCACATTCGGGTTTTGTGCAGGGCAGGGGGTCTAAAAAGTAGCTAGGGGGGTGTAGTAAGGTCGGAGTAACTTATAGTCTACGTTATATAAACTTATCTACTAACCTTACTATAAAAAGAATAGTATCTATATAGTACTTAATATCTATCTACTTAAATTAGTTAAACTTTACTTTAAATATATATAATATATATATTAGTATTTATAGGAAATAGATAATATATCTAGAATTTTTCTACTTATATAGATTATAAGGTTTAATATATATATATAGAATATAAGCTAAATATTATTTAAACTACTACTTATTATTACTTAAATATATCTTAATATTAACTCTATTATAATTTCACTATATATTTACTATTTACTATATTTAACTTTATTAGTTTTTTAGTTACTTTTATATATAAAGAAAGGATAAACTTTACTAAAGATAATATTATTTCTAATTTATCTAATTCTTTAAATTTAAACCTTTTTTATAAAATTAATTTTAATCTAATAAGTAATTTAAAATATATATTAAGCTACTAGCTTAACTTAAAGACCTATTACTATAATAATATTCTTATCTTTAAAGTAAAATATAAAGAAAAACTTTATTTTAATATAGGCTTATCTAAAATATAATATATTTATAGTTTATATTTAATATATACTAGAGGTATATTAAGACTATATAAAATTAAACTAAGCTTTAAAGTATCTTAATTACTATAAGTAGTAGCTAGAAGGTTATAATATTAGCTCTATATAATTATATTATAACTTTAATATATCTTAAGACTTAAGAATTAGGTATTCTTTATTATATTAGCTATAAAGTTAATAATAAGGACCTAATTAGAGATAAAACTTAAAAGCTAATCTTAGACTTAACCTAAATAATTTAATACTTAATATATACTATAAGTAAACTTCTAAAGAAACTATACTTTATCTTAAAATAAGTTTAGTATATATAGAGCTTATATTAAGAGTATACTAACTTTAAAATAAATAGAATAAAGTATTAAACTAAGTTTAGTATTAGTTTTACTAATATAGTAGTATAAAGTATTATAAATTTATATACTTTAATATAATTATAGATAGTAACTTTTAGGATAAAGAGGACTTTTCTATAGCTTAAAACTAGTTTTAGGAAATATAAAGTATATAATAAATCTTAAAATTAATTATAAAAGAACTTATTAAATATATAGAAAAGTTTATATTTATTTTTATATAATATTATATATATATTAAGTATATCTATAGCTTCTTTACTACTTTTATTTATAAGTAGTAATAAGAATAGAAAGGACCTTATATATAGTTTAGCTAGCTATTATACTTTAGAGAAAAGAGGACTTACTAAAAGTAGTAGATTTAGCTATTTTAGAGAGATAGGGTAAATATATATATATATTATACTAAGTATATATTAACTATATCTTTATTCTAAGTATAATATATTAGCTACTTAAAAATAAGTTATTTTAAATTATAGTATTTTACTTATACTATCTTATTAAGCTAATCTTAAGTAAATATTAAATACTTTTATAGCTTAATTAAAACTACTAAGAGAAGGGAAGAGTATTAGGAATATATATTTATTAGGAATCTTAAAACTTTATATAGAACTTATAATATATATTTATTTACTTTATACTATATATATACTAATAATATTCTAAGATTTTCTTACTTTTAAAGCTAGAGTAGAATTAAAATATATAACTATAAAGTTAAGATTAATATCTATATACCTTAAAACTTAACTAAGTTTCTATTTATATTCCTCTTTCTAAGAAGTTCTTATATATATATCCTACTTCTACTTATTTAGCTTCTAATATAGCTAGTAAATAAGATTATACTAAGTTTTTTAACTAAGCTTAATATTACTTTAGTTATAATATATATATAGAAGAGATTTAAGATATACTATATATATATTAAGTATATATCTAGGTAAGCTTTTACTCTATTTAGGTATTTAGTAGCTATATACTAACTTTAGAGTTAATTTTTTTAAGCTATTAATATATTACTTTATAATAAGAATAAGGTTACTATTCTTATTTATTAAGTATAACTTCTATAATACCTAAATAGCTACTTATTTATAAATATATTACTACTTAATATATAGGTTATATATACTTACTATATATAGGAGTTTAGTAAAAGTTTATTTTAAACTAAATAAAGCTTAAACCTAAGTAATAAATTTATAAAGTTTAACTTATATAAAATAGAGATTTCTATATAATCTATATTATATATATAAATACTATTATATTTTAAAAAGTATAATATCTTAAGATTAATATATTATTTAAAATAGTAAGGGGGAATATAATTATATTTAAGATATATAGATAGTTAGATTAAGCTAAAAGTATATCTTATATATATAGACCTTATATAAGGCTAATACTTAATAGTACTTAAATTATATACCTATATATAGATAAATATAGGTAAGAGAGCAAATTACTACCTTTTTTTTAAAAAGGTTTTTAGTTTATTAGAGTTTATCTTAAGTAGCCTTATATATTAAGCTTATATCTATCTAAGTATAATAGATATTATATATATAGTTATAATAGATATAAATAGAAAATAAGCTAGAAATAAGTATATATTTAGATAATATATAATATATACTAATTTACTACTTTATTTAAGCTTTAAGGATTATTTATATAAGCTTAATTTATCTTAAGATTAATAATAATATTTATAGTATATACTAATTTTCTATAAAGTATATATTATAAGAAACTAATAAAAGAGGTTTCCTAATTACTCTATAAACTTAAAGCTCTACTATTTATAAGAGTTAAGTTTAGAGGAAAAATATTTTAAGTATATTATAAATATATATTTAACCTAACTAGAGATTAAGTTTTAGTTTACTATAAAGAAGTTAAAATAGATTATAGCTATATTAATTTAATTTTTTAGCTAGATTTTAGCTTAATAATAGTATTTTACTAAAAAGAATACTAATCTAGTAGAATTAAACTATATAAAGGATAATACTACTATTAAAAGAGTATAATCTCTTCTAATAGTAGTTTTAGAGTAAATATTTACTAAATATTATATAGGTATATACTAACTATATATTAATATAAAGTATATAGTATTTATAGATTTAATATAGTAAAACTACTTTATAAATATAAGCTATAGTAAGTATTAATAGAAGAATAACTTAAGATCTACTTAACTTATATAGAGCTTATACTAAACGTATAAATATTAAGAAAAATATATATAGTAAAAGGTAATAAATCTTATAATTCCTTTTAACTTATATAACCCCTTAGACTTACTTTCTAGTTTAAATATTAAGTGCTTAATTTTAGTATAAGATTTACCTAAATAAAGTATAGATATAGTATTTACTTAGTATATATATAACTTAACCTTCTCTTTATCTTTATTTATATTTTACTTAAAGAAATAGAATATCTAAGAGGTAGATCTTAAGCTTAATATATTAGAGGAGAGAGTAAAAGAGCTTAAATATTAAAAGAAAAAGTGTAATTTATAGTAGTAAATTATATAGTTAAAGCTAAAGTTAAAAGAGAATTAAGATAAACTTAAACTATAGTTAGAAAGTAAGAGAATAAATATTATATTTAGAATATATATATACTTAGTATAAGTAGTAGATTTAGTTAAATAAGTATAAGTATAGAAGTAATTATATTAAATATATATATATTAAGTATATACTAATTCTTTAGGAGTACTTATAAACTTTAAACTAACTTAGCTAATATATATATACTATAGCTATATAGATATCTATACTATAAAGTGATAATATAATCCCCTTATATACTATATATATACTAAGTTAAATAAATCTCTCTTATTACCTCTATTTATAAGTAAGGTAAGTATATACTAAACCTATTTTATAATAGCTTAAAAGCTATAACTAAGCGTTTAGTTAGAGTAGTAACTATATATATATATAATATTAAATCTCTACTAATAGCTAGTTATTACTAAAGAGAGGGGAGGGGGGTAACTTAAGCTAAGTTTAGCTTATAAATTATATTAATATATACTTAGGTGAAGCTATATATATATATAGAATATATTATAAGTTAAAAAGTAATAAGTAGTACTAGAAGTAGGTATTTTCTTAGAATTAGAGGTTACTTTATTTAGTATATTATTAATATCTAAGTAAATAACACCTAATATATATATAACTTATAGCTAGTTTTAAGTACCTTAATAGGTATTTTAGGGCTAAAGGTATATAGAGGGTTAGCTATAGTAGGGTTATACTATATTAAATATTAATATATACTTAGTTATAGATATAGAGATACTATACTTTTTACTTTTTAGATAAAGGTATACTACCTTTAATATAGCTACTAAGCTGCTTCTTAGTTAGTTTCTATTAAGTATATATAGAGCTTATATTAAGCTTATATTTTATTTATTCTTAATTACTACTTATATTATACTAAGTGTTTAGTAGAGGTAAAAATACTATATACTTACTAGCTTACCTATTTACTACTTTATATAATAAGTTATAAAGTAGCTAAATACTATTAAGCCTCTTTATTTTATACTTAACTTAAGCTATAATAGAAAGGTACTAAGTATTATATTAGTATATTTAAAATAGATAGTAAAATAAATAATAAATATATAGTATCCTCTAAGTATATATATATATAACTTATATAGTAGAACTAAGTTTTATATTTAGTAGTAAACTAAAGATTAATAGCTCTATAAAATATATTAGTTATATATATACTAGTAATATATAAAGGTAAAACTTATATAAGCTCTTCTATTTCTATAGTATATTTACTAATTAGGTTACTTATAAAGCTATAGCTATAAAATATTAGTTATATATATATATTAAAAGTAAGCTAGTAATATATTTAGGCTCCTAAATAAAGTATATATTATACTACTAGCTAGAATAGATATAAGCCTTTAGAGTACTAAATATTATATTAATATATATTAGAACTATATAGGGATTAAGTTATACTTCTAGCTAACTACCTACTTATAAGTAATAGTATTAATATAAGAGGCGTTTTAAACTAAAATTATATTAATATATATATAGTATATATAGTTAAAAAGGATATATATTTACTCTATAGTAGCACTAATAAATATAATAGTAAAACTATATCTTATTAGGCTAAGTTATATATATACTAAGTGTATAGGGGATATATAGTAAGTATACTACTAAAGTACTAGCTATACTATTTATTAGAGCTAAGGTTAATAATAATAAAGTATTTAGAATTAAGTTAGTATATATTATAGATTAGTTAAAGAAGAAATAAAAGACTTATATATAATTTATAACTTAGGATAATTTAACGCTATAATTAAGAGTAGCTATATTTATAGTTAGTATATATTAAGATTAGCTTAGAAAATTACTTAACTTATTAATATTATACTTTTTTATAATATTAATAAGTAAAACTAAGATTAAGTTAGTATTATATATATATAGAGTATTAGTTTATTTATTATTAAAACCCTCTTAGTTTTAGTTTAAGTTAATAATAAGACCTATTTTAAGTTAGTTTTAATATATTTTAAATATAATATAAATATATATTAAATATACTATAAAAATAGCTATAATAAAAGTATAAGTTATAAGACCTATTAACCCCCTTATTAATAAAATCCTTATAAATAAATATAATCTATTTTAAAACTTA
Source organism: Colletotrichum sp. SAR11_240 (assembly GCA_025328625.1). Taxonomy (NCBI): domain Eukaryota; kingdom Fungi; phylum Ascomycota; class Sordariomycetes; order Glomerellales; family Glomerellaceae; genus Colletotrichum; species Colletotrichum sp. SAR11_240. The sequence goes on from JAKMXA010000059.1 coordinate 154,604, forward strand.
ATATATACTTAATTCCTACTTAGGATAGTATATATATATAGTATTCTTCTAAGTAGTATATCTTAAAAAAAGAAAAAAAAAAGTTAACGTATAGGTATAGAAATTTAATATATACTAAACTATAACTAAGGTAAGCTTAATTATATATAAAGCTACCTCTAAGCGTATACTTTAGTTAAATGAAGCTAATATAGCTACTACACCTTAAATAGTATATATTTATTTTTTATAGGATTAAGTTAATTACTATATAGGGCTAGATAAATATATATAACGCAGCTTTTTAGTTTTTCTAGCTATACTACACCCCCCTAGCTACTTTTTAGATACCCTGGTGTGCATAAATCCGCTCATATTCATCGTTCATGATCAGTTCAAGGCCCGAGGTGTCGTGTCGACTGTTTTTCAAAAGACCGACGCCCCAGAATCGACTTCTATCTTAAGTTTCTCATGACACTGTCTCATAGCCCTCGTAACACCGATATTGATGAATCAACCCCGAATCCTACATACCCCCGTTGTTATCCCATCCCCTCGCTCTTTGGGCCGCAGAATCTTCAAGCCCGACCGACGGCAATAAGCACGGAAACCCACTCTCCAAGTTGCACTAAGCAGTTCTGAGGCCCCCGATACCACTCCAAAGTGAGATGACGTCCTGCGTAGGACCGGGCCGGCCACCCGTAAAAACTTGTGATTAATTGGGTCCAATTCAAGATAAGAAAATTCGGTTTCCTTTGCGAAAATTCGCCTCTCCCCCTTCTTTCCTCCCTTTCGATCACCAAGACACGGCATGCTTCCAAGTTGACAATAGCGACGCTGGAGGCGTCGGCTTCATAGACGAAGTTATCATCAAAATTCATTACTGCAGACCCAAATTGCGCCCCGGCGCAAAGAAGAAAAAAACACGCCATCTTTGATTGCTCGCGTGCGCACGCGACCAAGCGAAAGTTCTCCGCCCTCATGGCCGCTCCACAACAACACACCAGCGACTTTGAAGAACATGAAGTCATCCCCGGCACGCGCCGCCTCTACGATGAGAATGGCAGCACCTTCTCCAGCGATGCGTCGCTCCTGAAGCACGGCGACATCGTCCTCGTCCCGCAGCCGACGGACTCCCCCAATGATCCCCTGCGATGGTCGCTGGCGCGCAAAATCTGGCATTCTTGTCTGGTGTTGTACATTGTGGGCCTGACGGCTGCCACTTCGAACAACGCCGGCTCGGGCGCGGACGGCGTTAATGAGGAGTATGGCATCAGTTACGACGTGTTCAACACCGGCGCGGGTGTTTTGTTTGTCGCAATCGGGTACTGGACGTTGCTGAGCTCGCCGCTCGTCCACTTGTACGGCCGGCGGCTCGGGTATCTTATCTCGATGCTGCTCAACATCGGCGGTCTTATCTGGTACGCGCGCATCACCGACGTCAATGGCGTCGTGTGGTCGCAGTTATTCGTCGGCGCTGCGGAGTCAGTCGGAGAGGCGACGGTCCAGCTTTCGCTGCTCGACATCTGGTTCGAGCACCAGACCGGTAGTGTGCTCGGTATTTACACCTTTGCAACGGCCATTGGAACCTACTTGGGACCTCTGATTGGTGCCAACGTGTCTAGCCATCTCGGCTGGCGTTGGATCGGTTGGTTGGGCACCATCATCTGCGGCGTCAGTCTGATCGTACTCTTCTTCGGGCTTGAGGAAACGGAGTTCAACCGCGACAGCTATTTGACTAGTGACATTGATCACTCACCACACAGCGCCGCCCCGATCACGGAGAAGACTTCGGAGAATGGCTCTCACGGAAAGGATGCAAGCGCCAATGACGCGACTCAGAAGCGCAGCCAGCTTGTGGAGGAGCACACCAGTCACGATGTTGACCTCGGGCGGACCGAGACCGCCCGGCACCGTGCCTCGGTCTCCTATGCCCGGCCCAAGACCTACTGGGATAGGATTCGCATCATCACTCCCGCACCCAACCTCCAGGGTACCGGCGCGAAACAGTACTTCCACCGCCTCTGGCACACCCTTCGCGTCTTCACCTTCCCTGCCGTTTGGTACGCCGGCTGGCAATGGGGTCTCCAGAATATCTGTCTGACGTTCTATCTCACCGTGCAGGAGGACTGGTGGTACGGAGAGCCTTGGAACTACACCCCCGCGCAAGTTGGAAACATGAACCTGCCGACCCTCATTGGCAGTCTGATTGGTTGCGCGTACGGTGGCTATGGCAGTGACAAGTTCATGCAGTGGATGATCAAGCGAAACAAGGGCGTCATGGAGGCTGAGTTCCGTCTCTATCTCATGGCGCTGTGCACCATTATCTTCCCAACTGGCATGTGGCTCTTCGGAATTGGATCAGCACGTGGATGGGACTGGCCTGTTCCGTATGTTGGACTCGGCTTCATCGGCTTTGGCTATGGATGCGCCGGAGACTTGAGCTTGGCATACCTTGCCGATGCTTTCCCGTGAGTTACGACAACACTAGCATCCGGGCGCTTCAACTAATGTCTGTGCAGGGAAATGGTTCTCGAGGGCATGGTGGGCGTTGCAGTGATCAACAACACGATCGCCATGGTCTTCACTTTCGTCGCCAGCTACTGGCTCGATACTGGCATGGAGAACTGCTTCATCGTTCTTGGCGTCCTGAGTTTTGTTATCATGGGTACCAGTTTGCCCATGATCATCTATGGCAAGAGGTGCAGACGTTGGGCCAAGGACAGGTACTTAAGGTTCATCGAAATCCGTGATGGATTTTCCAAGTGAGCCGGAAGATCAACACTTGGGGACATGGTCAATATGCACCGCAAGGCACACGATCACCTCTGGTGATGCTGATTGAGACTAAGGTCATTGTGGACTGTCTGTGGGGGTGGAGAAAAGTTGGCTTCCATTCGAAAAACGATATTTACTGGTTTTAACGCTAGATGCGTAGGGTGTGAATGGAGTAGGAGGTCTCCTGATGTTTCCTTAGGTAGTCATACAACGTTTCACACTGGGGTTCTACTGGAATTCGTTCTGCGAAGGATTCCAGTGTGAATTTTGGTATGACTATAGGAGACATACGGAGCCCTTCTACCCCATCCACACCCTACACACCTAGGTATTTAGCCGCCCCTATCAACCGTTCTTCGTTATACCGGTACCTGAGTCCACAACTTAATCAAGAGCAAGTTGCGAAGTCAACTGTTAGATGCACATATGATTTTAATGTAACATGGACTCCAACCACGCGACTGCTTCAGTATCATAGTCTGAGGGATAAGCCATGTGGGCAGTGAGGTTGCCTGTTCCGCGAGCATCGCAGACTCCGTCGTGATAGTTGCAGTAGTCATGGACTCTGTCGGCGTAAAGGTTGAATGAAGCAAGCTGCTTGGCTGTCCGAGGGTATTTCTAAGAGGGTGAATTCAGTCGGTGCGTTTTCAAGTTTAGGGAATTAGACGATGCACACCCCTGTGGCGTCAAAGGCGGACGCGTTGCCTACGTTGTAAGTCTGGTTCGGCATGTGACGAGGATTTCCATAGAGAAGAATTGCCGCAACTAAACAGTTATTTGTCAGTTTCTACCATTGAAAGTGATCACTTTGATTCTTACTATGCTTGCCGACTGTGGATGCATCAATGGACGGACTGGTCAAGTTCCCCAAGATCCCATTGTCGCCACCCCCGGCCAAGATGTCTCCCAGAACCATCGCGCCTTGCGAGTAACCCAGCAGGACGATCGTTGCCTCGGGACAAGATTGCGCATATTCAGAGATCTGTTTCGCACCATTCGCAACCCCTTGGAAGTAGCTGTCGCTCCCGGTCTCGTCGGTGGCGGGATATACAATGTCCGCGTAGTTGCTGTTCGGGAATGCTTCCATCAACGGATCGATGACCGTGATCAGGCTCCCAGGGTAAGACAGAGTCGTGCCGCGGGCCTCAAAGTAGTGAATGTCGGCGCAAGTGGTGTTCACATCCTGGCGAGGGAGAAAAGTAGTAGATTCAACCAGGATGGGCAGAGTCAGTCCGACGGCTGCCATTTTGCTGAGGAAAGACATGATGAGATGAAAGATTCAGTAATCGGAAGGCTGACGATCTCCTTGGAATGCTTCGGAGTAATCAAATCATTGATAGCCTCCTTATATCATCACGGTGGTAGTTGAGGCCGCGTCATGGCGGATAGTCGGCCTCTATGAGAGGACCCTTTCATCTCTAGTGATCGTAGACAGATCATTAATAGATTAAAGGTCCTTGTAGTACTGTGTCGCCTGAGTTGCACGGATCAGGTCCGTTGTCTCCGAGGTCCATTCCGCAGTGGGGCAAGTCCGAGGTTGATCTCCCGGGATGAAGTCTCATTGGGCCTGGCTTCATCAATCAAGACCGATATACCGGTAAGTGCCAGAAGCGTGGGGAATCAAGCTTTCCTCTCCGGCAGCGGTTAATGTTAGATGCGCGAAGAGATGAACCGATACCGCTGCTTGATTACTCAACATAACCGGTGTCTGTATTGTCACTAAGCCAAATATCAGGGGCATCGGAGTTATCTAAGCCCGCAGGAGAAACATTCGCATGTACGATTTATCTCGTTCAGCAATGGCGATGATTCAACGGATGAATGTTTCGATTACAATTATGATTAGCACCCCTACTTCAAATCTCTAAGCCCCTACAAAATAAGTTCCAAGCCCCATCTCTACGGCGCGTACTCGGCAACGATGGTATCGGCGACCTTCTCAACTAGCTGGTGAATCCACATGATGGGGAAGAACCCAGGCAGTCTGTTGCAAGCGCTCAAGTCCGAGACACGTAAACCGTCGATCCCCCTCACTCGCAAGTTTCCGTCCAACACAGCCATCGGGTCGTCGTCGCGGCCGATGGGAGCTGAGCACGCGGCATGATGACCCCAGTTCTCATCGCGAATGAATTGGTCAAGCGCATCGCCCGTCACATCAGCGCCGGGCCACACCTCCTCAAAGACTCCATCGAAAACCTCTCCAAGTCCTGAGGTGAGCGAGCCATTGCTGCCAGAGAGCACACCGCCAATCGGCAGCACGTTCTCCATGACGCGGCGAGCGTACTCATATCCCTCGCGGATGGCCGTCAGATCCTTCGCCGCGTCTTCGTCATTGTTGAACCTCTTGAAGTTGATCAAAGGCGTGTCACGTGGGTCTGTTGAGCGGAGGGTAACAGTGCCGGCATTGTTGCGCTGGTGCGCTTTGAGGATGATCCAAGCCCAATGGTTGGAGTCAGCGATGGCGCCTTGCGACCAGCCTGGGTAGTAGCCGGTGAAGTTGGCTGGTCCGCCGAGGATAATGACGTCGGGCTCGCCGCGCTCCGTGGTTGTTGAGTTGCGGATCATGGCAATGGCGATACCGTTGGATGCATACGCGCCGCGAGTAGTTTGCGTAGTGCCGTCGACAAAGGTCTTCATACAAGGATCGAGTTCCGGGTCCGGATGCCATGTGCACTTCTCGGTGAGTGCGAATGAGGTCGGGGTCTTGGATACCATGGTCTGCTCATAGCGATCTTGGAGGTTGGTGCCAACTCCTGGGAGGTCCAAAACGATATCGATGCCTAGAGACTCGAGTTCTTCGCGGGGCCCGACGCCTGACAACTTAAGAATCTGGGGCGTGTTGTAGGCGCCGCCCGCGACGATGACTTCTTTGGTTGCTGTGACGTGCCCGGTACCTGATGGCTGTGTGGTCTTGGAGCGTGGGTCCGCGCGGTAGAGCGCTGCTCCAGACATGTAGTCGACTCCGTTTGCGCGAGGCTTCTCGCCGGATGTATCGAAGGTGACTTTCGTGGCGAGCGTATCAAGCATGATGTCGAGATGGTACTTCCTGCTGCCATCAGGATTGGTCGCGAGAGCAGTGTCAACGATCAAGTCGTAGACTCCCCCGCGTCGCGAATCTGAGCGCATCACCAGCGGGACCTGGTATACTTCAGGAACCATGAGTTGACCGGGCGCATTGATATCTGATGTCAATACACTGGCGAGATAAGTCGCGGTGGCCACGACTTCTCCGATGATTGTCTTGCCAAAAGCCGTGCAGGCCGCCAAGAGTACAGAGACGATCTTGATGTCAGTCGCGGCGGTGATGAGCGAGGTGTATCGCATCGGATACCAACCTGAGATGCCCGAGTTGAGCGAGTGTGGCTGGTAGGCTACGTTGGTAACCCGGTTGAGGTACTGTCTCATATTATCCGACGCGTATGAATCATCACCAGTGAGCTCAGCCATGTCATCCCAGTCCATGTCGTAGGGCTGCAAGCTGAACAGGGCATTATGACGGGAGCACCCGCCAAGAGCCCCGGTACGCGGGTAAAGAATGCCAAGCGGCTCGGCGTTCTCGGGGATCTGATCGGGCGTCGCGGCGGTGCCAAGGTTGCCTGTGGCATTGTACGCCGTCCAGTATTTGCCCTCGGTGGTGTTGTAAGTCATCTTGGAGTCGCGCTTGTCGAGGTCCGTGTCGGCGTATTTGTTGACGTAGAATTCCCAAGCCAGACTCCAGTCTTCCGTGGAAGCCAGGTTCATGGCTGGCACGGATTGTATCAACTGGAGACCACCGTCGCCGCCGGCCTCGATAAGCAGCACCTTGAACCCGGCGATGGCCAAGTTCGAGCACATATGGCCGCCTCCCGGGCCGGAGCCGATGCAAACAAAGTCGTACTCATTGGTTGTATTTTGGGGAAGGTCGTGGTCGTACTGCCGCTTAGTGTTGATGAAAGGGTTGTGTCGGGGCAGTCCCATGACCGCCTGGGCGAGGAGGATGCAGAGTGTAAGGCGCATCGTGATGAACCGGTGATCCCCTCGGGCAAAGAACGACTGCGTGACTTGTTTTCAGCAATGTTTCTGGGAACAGTCCACGATAAGGAGTCCCCGTCTCTGTTTTTGTATCTCTTCAGTAAGAGGGGCGGAAACTCAATGCCGAACCATTCTTCTCCTTTCTCAATTTGCCCTTTTGTCAACAGGGGTAGTAAGGCTGCGATGGGGTAACCGACGATCTTTCCTCAACAACCCCCGGTGGGTAACACTGAAAGTTGAGAAACGGGTAGCACGGGCGGCTGCAAGGACGTTAGATCTAGCCAAGTCAAGCAAAAATGACGAATCTCGGTCCTGGATCATAGGGAAAATTGGAGCTGCCATATTAAGATGCGCGCAACTAGACAACCCACTCGCCCTGAAGCATGGATGCGGCGGCGGCCGACATGCAGCACGTCCACAATTGTTATCAATCAAGCTTCAGAAAGACTCAAAATCAACATCGAGTGCGGCTACGAAAGCTCAAATTGTATGCAAGCTACTCGTAGTACAATTCATTTTCGCAAGCCACCCACATATCTGCCCATTTCGACAATCAAGTAAGAGCAACACAGTCATGGCATGGGTTTCCACTCAGTACCGCGCTCCGAACAACTCAAATAGACGGTAATGATCGGCAAGGTGTAACAGGACCGTCTGAAATGAGAAACCTAGCCGTTGGACGTCATGTTACGTAGTCATGGGAGTTGATCTGTTGTTGCCAACATCTGCGGTCGGCTGTCGTTGACGTTCTCCCGACGACTAAGATAAAGATACAACCTTCCCTTGGGTTTCGCCTACGGCTGTCTCAAATAAAGTCATGGGTTTTTACGCTGGAATCCTAGTCATGACGCAGGGCCGTTACCAGATGGGCGATACGCCTATTCGTATTCCTGCCCAGAACATTTCAATCGATTTATTCTCGTTGGCCGGATTGACTCTTTTTTCAAAAGAATAAGCGCAAGCTGAAGATCCCTGACATTGCATGCCTAATAAGCTCAATGTGGTATTGGCACATACAACCCGAGGTCACCGGTTCACTGTCGGCCTACCACTTTTGGAGAGCATTGTGTCTCTCCCGCTCTAGTGTCCCTCCTCTGTCAGCTGTGCCGCCTTGGCGCATCAACCTCGAAGTGCCTTCAAATCATTAAAAGGCACTCCAAGTGCCTCTTTCTTGTCCGCATCAATAGCTAGTTCGCAACTTTAAGCCAATTAGGCCCTGCTAGGTTGCTGGTGTTTTCCGACGTCATGGCAGCTTTTCCTGCAACCGCCACGGCGCCACTCACGGTAACTACACCGTTTGTAGCGCCATCAGACTGCTCAACACAATGGAAAACGACGAATGTGCCTGTGCCTACGTCAAGCGGCACCACGATGATGACGCCTATCTTAGTTTACGATCCATCTGCATCTTGTTACCCATCTGGCTCATTTGACCGAGCGCCAGAAAACCGACTCAACTTCAGGCCTGGGGTATGTCCAGATGGGTGGATATATCACAACATGGCAGTAGCCAGTTCAGGGCTTCAACTGCTTATTGCTGCGACAGGTTCGTCAAGCACCTGTTAATTGTGATCTAGGATTGAGAGTGGAAGCTTTCACCTCACAACAACGAATGTCCTGACATGATACTGCAGGGGTTTCGATTTTCGATTTTTCGACGGATACATCTACGCCACGTCGATCTTCTCGGAACGTTGCGGTCGATACGCTTCTACCACAGCATTCGGGTCCACTGTCTCTGAGGACAAGACTCTGATGGTGCACGAAGCCTGGGCCGTGACTTGGGGTGCATCCGACACGCCAACGTTGACGCCCCAACTGCCCACTTTGACAAATTCGATGTTCGTGCCTGTTTGGACACCCGGTGACAGGATCGCTGATGGCATATACGATCACGACGAGGGGAAGGACGGAAATGCCATGAGCAAAACCATGCGTTTGGTTTTGTTGATCGGCTTACCAATCATTGCAGCAATCATTATTTGTCTTATCACATGGTGTGGCTTTAGGAAGTACAGAAGGAGTAGACGAAAGAAGAGAGAACTGAAGGCTCGACGGGGAAAGGGTGTCAGGAGAGACGCAGCGTGAATGGACACGGCAAGGAATGAGGGAATGAATATCCCCGACGAATTTTACTAGGCATGATACCACCAGAGTGTACGAGCCTTAGTGACGCCATCATAGTCGAATTCCTCTATGATAATATGCCGCCGCATTGAATTTGACGCATTCATGTCTGTGGTCCAACGTCACAGTCGGTTGGCAAGGCATCTCATCAGATCATACATCAGTTATCAAATGCAAAAGATTCACCACATTCACCTTCATATACTTGAAGACTTTTGGATCGCAATGACATCGATGTTTAATAGGCCATGACTACTGACGTACAAAAAGGGCCATCTTATACAGATTTCTAGACGTCATAGTTATACCCAACGGTATGTGATAATTACGACCCCTGAAACCAGTCGTCTGGTATCTTAAGCTGATCTCGCCCCGAATTGGCCTCTTAGCAAGGATATCCAGAGCTGCACTGAGTGGCGGTGCAGCAAGTCTGCTTGCCATTGTTGCATGCGGTGCACCAGTACGCGCGTGCGGTCAACTTTTCGCCGCTGAACATCATGGTGGGAGCTTCAGCCTCGGCAATTGGGGTGGCTGAAACGAAGGCAGCTGCGAGAGCGGCGAGAACAAACTTGGTGAACTGCATTTTGTTGTGAGTTGAATTCGGATGAGTCTGTTTTATGGTGATGTTAGCACTAGCCCCAAATATGTTGCAATTCAGGCGAGATATTGCAACTTACAAGTTGAAGGTGTGTAAGATATGTCGACTACTTGGTCTGATGTTGCTTTGAGGATAGATAATACAGATGACAAGTGTGGAAAGAGAGGGATCTTTTATACTTGCCTCCATTCTGAATCTCAATCTTCGAAATATCTCAATAATACACTCGATGGTAACCGAAGTCTCGTATCCGAGAGCAATCAGCATCAGGATGCTTCACGCGCCCCAACTGTCTTGCTTGGGGAGTGTCGTAACTGTCGTTCCCTCTTCGTTCCACGAATGGAATCATGTCTTTCCATGATTGATGTTGTCATGATGCCCATTGTGGCCATGTCCTTCGAATCCTTCAAATGCGAGTCTACCAATAGTGCGAAAGCTCAGGCGATGCCAGACTTTAGGCGAACTGACGAAGGATTCGGATACTACGTTAGCATACTTTTTGAACTTCCCCGCATACGGCACAGGCTGACAGGCACCCGCTGTGGGGAGACAGCCGCCGTGATTATGATTAGTGCGCTTCATTCAAAAGAACTTTCGGGCACAGTTATCCCCATTCGAGTTAAATTGAGGAGTCGTTTCCCCCAACTTAGGTGTGAAGAGTTGAATCGTGGCTTAGATCGGCTTCCTTCCAACTCGGGCATAATCAACTCACACAGGTCTCAGAGCGAGCGAGGCTAATGATGTTCAACACAATTCACCTGATGGCCACCATGTGCCGCTCTAACCGGCCCTGTCATGTTCTCGGTATACATTGAGACGAGTGTCTCTTTCAGCGACTAAGCTGAGGATTACTCAAAATATTCAGCTTGACTTGGGCTTGATATATTTCGAGCCGTGTAGCGTTACCGCAACTACAACAAAACTTCTTGGTATTCATAATTTGGAACTGGATTGGGCGTTTCCATCGTGCATCCAAATGCAAGATGCATATGAGTCTCTTGCTCATTAAAAGCAAAGATACATGTATCAATGAATATCAACAATGTCCTTAGGGTTTGTTGGTAAGCTACCGCATTGTTGTTTTGAGTAGCTCGTATCTGCTACAGTTGCCTAATCCTTGGGATGACCAACTTCCTTACGCGCTCGAAGATCGCCCATCCGTACCCCCCTTCTCGCGATGAGTTGCAGCGAAGTCACCGGACTCAGGCTGCAAGCCACAAGCTTGTTCTAATTCTATATGCTAACCAGAGTGCTTCCGTAGCGGGGTCACAATGTTGTAGAGCATGGTAGATCCCATGAGTGAATACGGATCCAATACCATAGAGGAAGCTCGTAATCGATGTTACATAACTTGTTGAGGTTTCCCGAGATCACCATCACAATTCTTCCTGCACCTCAGAGTCTTGTCATTCAGGAAGGCTTGCGTGTTTCTCACACTAGGCATGAAATTATGCCGAAATGTCGTAATAATACAGGTTCAAGTAACACGTTTTGCCCGAGACACTTGGTCACCGCCCTGAAGTCCTACCTCTCAACCCGGCGGTTGGTCACTTTGCATTGACTAGAATTTCAAAGGCGGCATCACATCCGAGATGTCATTTGCGCATGTGACTTTCATCTGAGGCTTTTCATTATCAGTTTTTCTGGTGGGTTCAACGGGTCTCAACGTCGGCGATAGCTGTTTGACAAATCACATAAATTAGACGATGATTCAGCTGGTCGGCCTCCAGCAGTAAACGCAACCTCATCCGACTTAGCCTCTCAACAGATTTGCACAATCACCGTACTGACCACAAAAAAGGTCTAACATCACAGCAATGGTATTTATTACTTTTATCCGCTGATTTCATAATAACGTAGAGAACAGGCGATTGACTCATCGCATAGAAGACGCCACATAGACTTTGAGGCCCGTGATGCATTGTGAAAGTGCCGGTAGAGTGGATTCAACATAATAACTAATTTTAAAATTTACAGCAGATGTTTACTTTGTTGGGGGCCTCGGGAGGATTAATTCGCGTTGTCATTGACGGCGTTCCCACGCCGGACATCAAACCATAAATGTTAACGTTCCGGTCTCGTTTTTCTCTGCTCCTGTGACTTGACTATTTGCAATGTGAAAGCCAACGCCTCTTCTTTCTGAAATAACATATTGGAACTACTTGCAATGCCGTGTCCTTCGACCTCTTATGAATTTGTTGATACAACCGCAGCTCTCGCGCGAGTTATTGATGCGCTCAGCAGGGCCCCTGCCAGCCCACCATCACTCTATGTGGACCTAGAAGGAGAGTACCTTGGTCGTTTGGGCACGATATCAATCATTCAGATCTACCTATCGAGCCGACAGCATACATATCTCATCGATGTGCAAACGCTCGGTGCCGCGTCTTTCTCGGAACCGGGGGCAAACGGCACAACACTAAAAACTGTCCTCGAGTCGCCAAGCATCACAAAGGTCTTTTTCGACGTCAGAAACGATTCCGATGCCCTCTTCTTCCACTTCAACATTGACCTCAGGGGAGTTGAAGATTTGCAGCTCATGGAGCTCGCAAGTCGGAAATCCAACAAGAGGCTTCTTTTTGGGCTGAAGAAGTGCATCGAATCAGATGCTCAGATGACTACTGGCGAGCTACAGGAATGGAGCCGAGTCAAAGCGCAAGGGCTCAAGCTCTTCTCCCCGGATTCGGGAGGGAGCTATGCAGTGTTCAGCCAGCGACCCTTGTCTCGAGACATATTGTCATACTGCGTTCAGGATGTGCAATACCTCCCCCGCCTTTGGAAGACCTACGACGAGAAGCTCACGCCGGCGTGGAAATTGATGGTTCTTCAAGCATCACAACACAGAATCATTCAATCCCAGGCTGCTGACTACAACGGGAAGGGAAGACACATGGCTTTGGCCCCAAAGGAATGGATTTCATGAGTAGCTCGACTCTGCATCATACAAATAGCGTCCAAATTGGTTCATACAGAGCTATCGTTCTTGAATAAAGCCCACAAGTCACCCATCACCATACTTGAGATCCTGCCAGCCATGAAAAGCAATAGTTGACCCTCACAATGATGATATCATCACCCTCGCACAACATGATTTGCTGAGTTCACTGCTGTCTAATAACTCATGCTACACACCCATAATCTAATTCGCAAGTCTTATTTCCCGCTTCAGACTGGTCAAAATTCGCAGTCCCCCTGTTGAAATGAACCGGAAACGCTCTAGTAGAAGGCGCATGTAACTGCAGCCACTCATATCATGAGCTGCGACCATCGCTCCGCAGGTCTGCACATCCCAGAAACAATCGCCATTTCTTTTACAACTTAGCCTGGAACCGACCTTGCGATAATCTTTGTGCGACATCATGAGCACCACCACCCTTGCCAAACATCTGCCTCAAATCCTTGGCCAAAATTTCTGGTCTCTCATGCGCAGCGAAATGCCCACCATCGCCATGCGTGACCGCATATACCACGGGTCCTAAGGTCTTCGCGTGACTAATCGGCGGAACGAACAAATCCATTGGGAAGATTGACACCCCAAGCTTTACCCTTGGGATCCAGCCAAACTGTTCCGTGTGTGCGGTAGGATGTCGCACCTCATAGTAGATCCTCACACTTGCCTCGGGACCCATAGTTGAGAACTGGTAGATGGAGATCCAAGTGAGAATCTCGTCGTCAGTCCATGGATAACCATCGGTCCAATCATGGAGCTTCTCGTATATCCATGCGAGAACGGCGACAGGTGAATCCGCCAGCCCAATACCGAGGGTAGCAGGGCGTGTTTGTTGCTCAAGGTTATAGCCGTAACCCTCCTTGGCAAACCATGTGGTCCGCTCAAGACCCTTCTTCTCCTGCTCAGTATGTGGCCAGAGGCTCTTGATGTATTGCAATGGGTTCCTGAACGGCGAAGGCGACTTGGCTTGGACCATGTTCAGATGCGAGGCAAGGACGTGATCCGGATATTTAAGACCCATGAAGCGGGTAATTAAGAAGCCCCAATCTCCTCCCTGTGTCACTATCAGTGTGTTAGTAGCAACTGGTGAAGTGATGCGGAAGCGGACGGGGACTAACCATATTGCTCGTATCCGAGCTTGAGCATGACTTTGTGCATCACCTCGGCGTATTGAGGCATGCGGAATCCGGGCTTATCTGACCCCTGAGAGAAGCCGAAGTTGGGAAGTGAAGGCGCGACGACGTCAAATGAAAGGCCATGCGTCTCAGTTGTAAGGAGGGGAATGAGCTTAAGGGCTTCGTAGAAGCTTCCCGGCCCTGGGCATAAGTTAGGTCAGTCACCCATCGAAGGTCCAATAGGCGATACTCACAGCCATGGCAAAACAGCAAGGGAACAGCGCCGGGTTGAGTGCTCTTCTGCCACACAAAGTGTATGTCTAGATCTCCGAATCCATCGACAGAGATCGTGGTCGTGTACTGCGGGATCTCATTCAACTTAGCTTCAGCTGCCCGCCAGTCAAAGCCGTTCCGCCAGTGATTCACGAGTCGTTTGATGTCAGAGACTGGCACGCCATAGTCCCAGCTATCAGTGAGCGGAATTGCTGATGGGAATTTGGCATCGTCGAGCTTGGCGTGCAGATTCTCGATCGCGGAGTCCGGGACATTGATTTTGTAGGGCTTAATTGAGGGGTCCATTCTGACTGCGGAGTGAAGTTGTTCTCGAAGTGGTCTCTCGGTCGATGCGGGTATCAAACACCTACGGATAGCGAATTTCTTCGGCTTGAATGCGATGCTTTGAGTATGATTCACGTCTCTGGACTGCGGGGAAGATTCGACTGCTTTTAATGCACTCGGTATACTTTCACCTAGGTAAACGCGCCCTTGTGAAGACGCGCAGATGGCGTCACAGTACAGACGAAACCATCTTACTAATACACGCGCCAGAACACTGAGCAGATCCCTTCCGAGCAATAGTGTTCTTGGCGGGCGGGAATAACGAGTGATTCGTGGGGGCTTGCTTCCCCGCAGGCGGTGCTCCAACTAATCAAGCCAACCGGAGTCTGACATCATGGATTTAGCTCGAGAACGCGGTAGCATCAACTCACTCGTAAGGGCGCGTCTTGACATGAGTAACGCGACTCATGATGAGAAATCGAGAGATACTGACAAATCTGATCTTACGGTTCTTGAGTCCCAATGAGATTACTGTGCATCGTCATTGGACTGATTGTATGAGATGACACGAATTCACAAACATTCACGAAGTCGCTCAGAAATCTGGGCTTAGGGAAAATCTTTTGTGAGGGTAAGATGAGACGTTACTAAGAAACTCAACATTCATCCCTACATTTCATCATGCCGGCGACTACTTGCTAGCCCTCAGCTTATCATAGCTCACCACCGCTTCAAGAAGCGCCTGAGTACCGTTCGCGCTGTATTTCATTAGTCTTTCATTCTTGTGTTCTGTAATGAATTGTGACCAGTTCACTTACCAATCTTCGGGGCTGCAGTATTCCTCGGGATGATGGCTCACTCCATCCTTGCAAGGAACGAAGATCATTGTCGTCGGGCACACCTTGCTTGTGTAGACGCTGTCGTGTCCGGCGCCGCTCGTAATCGGGAGCCATCCGTCAGCACCAAATAGTCCCGTCGCAGCATTCTCGACAGCATTGATGCAATCAGGATGGAACTTTGCTGCTGGTGAGTCCGTGTCAAGAGTCCATTCTACCTGGACTCCCCTTCCATCCAACTTGGCAATGGTACTGAACGACTCGAGTACGCGGTTTTGCACATAGTCGACGACACTATCTTCCGGGTGTCGAATGTCTAGGGTGAAGGTGACCTGCGACGGGATCGTGTTGGTGGATGAGCTGGGCGGGATCTTGATGACGCCAGTAGAGGCCAAGGCACCGAGCTCTTTCGCGATTGCGTTGGAGCTTGCAATCATCTTGGACGCGGCGAGAAGGGGGTCCGATCGAGACTTGAGGGGTGTCGTGCCAGTATGCGCGTCGCGGCCCTTGATCGTGAAGGTGAACCAGCGATATGCCTGCGCACCCTGCACAACACCAATCTTTTTGCTGTTCTCTTCGAGAATGGGACCCTGCTCAATGTGAAGCTCGAAATGCGCACCGAGAGGGTAGCCTTGGCTGGAGCAGGCAATGGGACCGATGTAGCCGTGGCGGGCAAGCTCGGATTTAACTGTGACGGACGGATCGAAGATATCGCCCATGGCCCACGCCTTTTCAAGAGGAACCTTACCGGCCCAAACACCTGAAGCCATCATTGACATGGGGAACCGGGCTCCTTCCTCGCTGATTTCAGTCAGCTATGAGAACCCTGATGAACAGTCATCTAGCAGACTCACTTTGTCCAGTTGACAATGCCAACGTCATATTGCGTCTTGTATCCGTTCTCCTTCAGGGTTCGCATCACTTCAATTGCTGACATGATACCCAAGATCCCGTCGTATCGACCACCTCTTGGCTGGGTATCAAGGTGGCTTCCCATGGCGGTCATCGGGCTCGTCGAATTGAGAGAACCCTTCTTCTTTGCGAACATGTTGCCCATCTCATCGACGGCGAGATCGCAGCCGAGGTTTCCTGTCACCTCATCGGCAAACCAGCGTCTTACTTTGGCGTCATCGTCAGACAGGGCAAGGCGAGCCATGCCAGTTTCCGTCGCACCTCTACCATTCATCAAGTTTATGAGTCGCTGCCCGAAAAAGGAAGGATAAAGTCATAGAAACATTATTATACTTACTTGCCATATCTATGTGCAGCTCCCCATTGACACGTGTGGTGAAGAGTCTCTTGCAGTCGGTCGGCGTTGATCTTCAATCCCGATAGCGAAGTCCTCGCCGAGGAGTATGACCTCACTTGGCTGGAGATGGACGACAACAGTTTTGTCCGTTGCATCATTTTCGATAGCTTCCTGTATTTTGACAACCGGGACTCAATTCAAAATGATGTTGGTGAAGATGATGGTTACAATTGAGCCGTCCCCGATTGGCAGACGCGGCCGAGTTGATGTAGGCGCGGGGAAAGGGGCGGGGTGAGATCGGCCAAATGCCCCGGTGGATCGGCAAAGGGCGCCGCCCCGTAAAAGGTGTTCATAAACTGTCAATCGCGCCCAGCAGTTTCTGTCAAACCACCCATCATGAACGCCTTACCGAAGGTTCTACCAGCGCCATATGCCATTCCGAAATTTCGTTCACTGGGAAATCAATGCCATTACGCAATTTCTTACGCTTTTTGTTCACTATTCAGATGAGGAAAGTAATCGATGGAGAATATCTCATGTGTTCAAGCGTACAATCATTGACCTAGCTCCATCACGGCCGTGCTGTCGGGTTGAGTGTCCGCCTTCCCTCCACCGAGTTCACATTCTCTTGGAATCTTCCAGCCACACTTTTTGTGTCATTCAATGGAAGTCCTGGTATCGCAGTGGCCGAAGATAACACACGCGCTCCTGTCTGAGCAGCAAAGGTCTTTGCTCCGGTGTATACCGTCGGCCCGGGGATCTTGTACGGAGGAAGCGGGCTCTGTGAGATGTCGTACACCAATCCTTCCTCCGCTGGCTGGTAGAGTCTTGTGCCTAGCGTTCCGGTCGGCCGATCTCCTCCTCCGCCGGTCACTTGGATATTGATACACTGCGGGTAATGCTGAGCTCCCTGGCCAGGATACCTCGCGAAATGCAGCGCAACAATTTCGTGGCGGAGAACGTAATATCCTGGCGCTATCTCGGGTGGGATCTGAACCACCCAACTAGCGTTGTTCTGTATGAGGACGTCGCTTGCCCAGATCCCTCTGGCGGTTGCGAATTCGGTAGCGTTCTTATTAGGGTCGATCAGCCCGACCTTGTCGATGGCGAAGAAGCTCAATGTCGTCTTGTCCACTGCTTCACAAGATCCTCTCTCAGAGCCGCAGTATGCGAGATGTGTCACCACAGGACCGTGGTGGGATTCTGGCCAGCCTTGCCACTGGAAGGCAATCGTGTCGCCCGCTGCTACCGGTGCGTGGCCTGCAGGGTTGGTTGCGTTCCGGTGGCACACGATGTTGGGTCCGCCGTAGCTCTCGGTGCTGACCCAGCCATCATCATTCACAGTTGTGCTCCAAGCCGCCAGAAGTTTGGGATTGTTGGGGACTTTGGCGTTGTACCCGTTGTACGAGGCGCCGTCGATAACGAAATTCGTGATGCGACTGTGGGCCGCCACCAATGTGAAGAGCGCCGCTGTCGTGAAGGCAACTTTAGGTAACATGATTCCTCGAAGATGCAACCAATCTTCTCAAATTCGTCCCGGATGTAGACGCATAGTAAGTAGATGTTGTCGAGCCGTGCCCTCGATCAAATACATCAAGCCTCGGAGGGGAACACGACACCACTTTGGCAAAGATCGTCATAGCAACTTACTTGATGCCAACGTGACCTATGTGAACCAATCCAGGAGCTTTCGTGGGGCCTTCTGTGACCAGATCGGTGAGAAGAATCAGCAGGATAAAGTACATCATCGGGATTCAACCGGGATGTTGCGTCGTGTTAATGAAGCAGTCAGCGCGCCAAATTCTTGCTTTTTCCTTTCTGAACTGGTAGGCGAACTATGCAACGAGACTGAACAAGCAAAACATTAAGCCTGGTACAGATGCACGGCTAAGTCCTTGAATCTCGGAGGATCTTAACCTGCTACCTCTTCGGGTGATTTTGGTCAGTCGATCTCATAAGATCGGCACTCGGCCGGGTTGATTCCCCCGCAGTTTCGCATTCTGCCGGCCGGATGTGACCTTAATCTACTTGAGAGGCGCCGAGAGCAATCCCGTCATCAGGAATTCTTCCAGCGAGGCAATTTGGAGACGGGCAGCCATCCCGCTTTCATGTTCGGGCCGCGACGTAAACTACGGAAGCTACGAAAGCCCGGAGGGCATTAGGCATTACCAGAAAGAAAGATGGGAAAGTGATAACTTGAATGCTTTAAGCGGCAAAACATTCGAGGAGGATTCAGAAATCCGGCGACCATGTTGCTGTCAATGCGTATTATGCTTTTGAGTAAGGAGTAATAGGTAGCTGTAAGGGGATTCTCATCAACCAATGAGATGGGCGAATGGTTTAGTGGTATAATACTCGCTTAGCATGTGAGTGGTCCAGGGTTCGATTCCCTGTTCGTCCAGTTTCTTTTGCCTCTTTGGGCTGATGATATTGTTTTTTGGCGGCTCTGGGCTCTGTTTCGTCAATCCCTATTGCATTATGGCCTGTCCGTTGTGTGCCAATGTTGCGTTTCGCAGTGCGGATGGTGAAATTTGTCGCGTGCCTATTTCCCCCTTTCAGAATGAAAATGCCATCTCAGCGTTGCGGCGCTGTCCAACCCCACTGGCGCAGCCGCAACTAGTGTTCAGCTGAACAACACGGTATTTCCGCAAAGCATTCCATGAAGGACCCGGCCCTCCACAATGTCTCAAATCGGAAATCCCACAGCCCGGCGCGGAGACTAATCGCCCAGCTGAACGCCACAAACCGGGGTCGCGGGACCTGGCGCCTTGAAAACGTCCATGCCCGCCGTGACAACAAGGCCTCGAGCACCTTAGTTGTTTGGACTACAGTTAGACTTGCCTTGTCTTGGACAGCTCCAAGGACGGGAATTTTTTATGCTGAACGAAATATCATCATTCTTGCTATGCCCAGCAGTAAACCAAAATGAAGTGCAAGGCGCTCGGGCCAATTCTGGGTTAAGCATTGGATCGTGATGATCCACAGGCCCCATTCGACATTCTCAGAGCCCACCAGACGAGGGCTTCAACCCGCTCTTCCTGTCCCACATCTACATTGTTGCGGGTGGAACAGTCAGCAAGGAAGCAATTCAACTTCACTGGTCTATTAGTCTAGTTGGTTAGGACGTCGGATTCTGATCTAACACTCAGTCCCTTCCGTAAGCCCAGGTTCGAATCCTGGATGGACCTTTCTTTTGCCTCTCGAGACTAACAGAGGGCTGAACATAACTTGTTTTTGCCTTTATTTAGTATTTATGTCAACCGTCTCTGGCATACGCTATCATTTTGTGGTTAGACTCTTTATTTCCTCTCTTGGGAACGTTTCATTAATGAGCTACTGCTTGCTGCATCTTCGTGTTGCATTCTCCGTCTTTAGTGTTCATATGTAGTTAGCAATTATGAAAGGTCGTTCATGGAAGCAAACCAGCAGAATGAGAGCCTAATTTCAGCTGCGGCTCCCCGGCACGGGGCGTCGGTAGTCCATAGTGAACCCGTCCTAGTGCCATTTTCCCCATACGCCACACTGCACCAGAGACAATGAGATTGTGCGCCAGACCCCAGTTTCCGGTATTGAGAATGCTACTGGTGAATCGTCGTCTGCACCCCAGTAATCCTGGATTGCTTGCAAGGCACGCTTTGTCTGGCAGCAAGGATTGTAGGTAGCTTGTGGCCTGGCGACGACGCGGTAACGCCCGCAAAGCCATTGGCCGAGTTACTGCTTGCGCATGCCGTTGTCTTGCGCTCTCGTAATGAAAACTCTTCCTTCGAAGCCACGAAGACCGAGCGGAGGGGATAAGTACTCCTCGGGAGGTTGACCGTAGTCAAAGTCTCTTCATCTTCAGCGACATTCGGTCTTGTCCTTTTTCTGCTCCATGTAAACTCGAAGATCATGATCCCTCAAGTCATGATGCAAACGGACATTGAGAAAGGGTCAAGGCCGTCTCCTTCCCGGAACAGTTCCCTCTCGACGCTCTGCGGTGACGATGTCAGCAGCAAGGCTCCGACTCTTTGCGGCCGGGAATCGCCGATATCACAAGATCCGAGTCAGGAGAAGCATCTTCCAGAGCTCGAGTCCCTCTTGGTGGGTTGGCCTAATCATTTTGACAGATTTCTTGGCTTACGTTTTGATCAGGTGTCTTGGGATGGACCACATGACCCAGAGAACCCCAAGAACTGGGACAGAAGGCAGAAATGGACAGTAGGTTATCCTAAAGCTTCCGATGCGTCCATTCAATATCTGACTTTCAAATAGATGTCCCTCATCATCTCGGCGTTCGCGTTCCTTTCGCCCCTATCCTCCTCCATCGCCGCCCCAGCTCTTGGTCCGATTGGACACGATCTTCATATAGACAACCAAGTTCAGCTTCAACTCGTCCTTTCGATCTTTCTTCTCACCTACGCACTCGGCCCATTCATACTGTCACCTTGCTCAGAAATATGGGGTCGTACACCGATAGTCAGAGTAGGGAACACGATCTTCATATTGTTCACCACTCTCTGTGGCTTTGCGACATCGAAAGGGCAGATAATCGCATTTCGGTTTCTAGCCGGGATTGGGGGAAGTGCAACAACAGGGGTTAGTCTCGTACAACCATCCAACAGTTGATTTCAGCTAATGGCCGGGGTCAGATGGGAAGCGGCGTCTTGACAGACTGCTGGCGTCCAGAAGAGCGCGGAAAGGGAATAGCCGTGATGCAATTTGCACCAGTCATTGGCCCTGCACTAGGTCCCATTGGTGCGTCTTCCCCATTTCATTGTCTATTTTCAATCATTGATGCTAATCCTGTTCCAGTTGGCGGCTACATCTCTCAATACGCCACCTGGCGTTGGGCGTTCTGGACAGTCGTCATCTTCAACGTCGCAGTCCAAGCTGTGGCATTCTTCCTGCTGAAAGAGACATATGCGCCTCGCCTGCTTGTGCTGAAAGCCAGGAAGCTCCGCAAGGAGTCACGTAATCCAGAGTTACAGACTGCCTGGGAACGAGAGCAACGCACTCTGAGCAAGATTCTTCGAGTCAGCCTGTCGAGGCCCTGGGTGATGCTTGCAACTCAGCCCATCATTCAAAGTCTAGCAGTCCTTCAGGCTTTCAACTTTGGCTTGCTCTATCTCGTAATCTCCGGATTTCCTACTCTTTGGGAAGAACACTACGGGATGTCAAAGGGCAGAGCAAGTTTGAACTACATATCTATTGCCGTCGGATCCCTGATTGGAGTTTTAATTTGCGCCCCCACTATGGACGCAGTCTACCGACGGCTGAAGACAAAATCCGGGATCGGGATGGAGGAGCAAGGGAACCCCGAATTTCGCATTCCCTTGATGGTTCCTAGTTCAGTAATCACGCCTGCTGGGATGCTGTTGTTCGCATGGTCCGCGCAGAACAAAATGCATTTTCTCATCCCAAACGTAAGTCTCTCCAGAGTCAGAAATTCTTAACGAGGACAACATCCTGACTCGGGACCAATAGATTGGCATAGCGATAACGATGGGAAGCACTATGATATCGTACCAATGCATCTCGGCCTATATAGCCGACTCTTATCCGCAGTACACCGCCTCTGCGTCGGCTGCATGTTGTTTCATGCGGTCCATGTTCGCTTTCGTGTTTCCGCTGTTTGTTCCAGCGCTTTTCGGAAAACTGGGATATGGACTTGGCGGAAGTCTATTGGCTGGTATCGCGGTCGTCATTGGGATCCCGGCACCGATCTTACTCTGGGTATTTGGCGCAAGGCTACGGGGTATGAGTCGGTTCAGCATACGGGAATAAAACGAAAGAAGAATTGAAATGATAAGACTGTCTGTCGAGTACGTTCTGTTTTGTTATACAAGGTGAAAAGTTTCCAACACATCGGGGCGTTAGGGCTTACGGTGTCAATCTAGGTTTGCATCTGCGGCTGCATCTTGCCTTGTGACTGTTCTCATTGGCTTTCACGATTTCATCCCAAATTACTTTTCTTAGTTTTCCGGATATCTACCTGATCACACGTGGAAAACACATTTTTGGCAGATTTGCCGCAGATTCAAACCAGCCGCATCGATCCATCCAACTTCCCAATCAGGCCATCCAAGCGCCAACTGATTGACCTTGACTTGTATGGAGTCTTGCGTCAGGGTCCTGGTTCCCTTCGCCAACGGGATCTGAATTCCTGCACAAGCATTCCCCAGGCTGTCTGTGGTGTCGTCCGACGGGTTCGGGTTTGAAATGTTTTGGAAGCTAGGGAGCGAGTAAGGTTCCCCCGGAAATTGCACACATCGGAACACACTCCGACCAATCAATGCCTTGTCAAAGCATTGCCCGTATATACTGCATAGTATAAGCCAGTCTTCGTTAAGGTTTGATTAACAGCGGCTTGTGCTTCAGCAGCCTCTCACAGTTGCGTACAGCCAGTAGGAGTTAGTGATCAGCTCCGAATAGAAATGCCCGTGGAGCAACCCGCTTGTGCCAGAATAAAAGTGTCGGATTGTTCCATAGTAGAAGACTCAGAACTGTATATAAGACCGCACGTTTTCCGAGATTTCGTGACGCAGATCGAGAAGCTTCAGCTGCTGTTCAGACTCTACAAGGTCTTCAGAAATTATTCTGCCCGGTTCATCACTACCCGCGAGTCGTCAGGCACGGCGCATCGTTTAAACTTTAAGCATATTCACCCCCACCACAAACTACACCAACCACCGTACAGAATGCAACTCACCAAGACCCTGCTCGCTCTCGTATCCGTCTTGGCACTAGCTGGTTCGTCATATCTACGTAACAATTACGCGGTTGTGTGACGGGAATTCCTAACTTTTGTTCCGTTTCTCACAGAGGCGAAGGCGTGCCAGTTCGGCACCTGCCAAGGCCGGTTCGGCGCATGCTGCGACCAATTTGGGGGATGTACAGTTCTTTCGAACGAATGTCCTTGAAAGGATGGTATTGGCGATCAATCGATAAATCACGCAATTACGAAGACTTTCTGGTGAGGAAATGGAGGAGCACGAGAAATTGCTCGGCTCGTTCGGGCACATCAGGTCTCAGTAGAAGAAACCATTACACTCGCTGCCAAGGCCACCTTCCTTTGGGCATTGATGGGGAAACGCACACAATCCCTGCAGGGGCTGCTGCCAAGAGCACATCGATAATTTGCCCAGATAACTATCAACGTTTCTCCTCTCGCTCGTTCCATTCCGCTGCTTGTATTGGAACAACGCATAGCGCTATGTTTTAATTCTCCGATGGTTGTTGAATACGTTTTCAGCGAAGTCCTGCAGTTCAACATGCTCACATGGTTAAGGTTCTTCTTTGCCATGTTTTTCTGAACGGGACGAACGGGAATCTGGTTTCGCGTGTGTCGATCGTCACCGCATTAGACGGTTTAGAGGTGTCGTTTTAGATACGCTTTCTGTCAGGTATCGTAATTCCGGTAATGGTGGTTGAATAATGGCAAAGGCCGCGGGGTTTGCGGGTGGTTTCCGTTGTAATTTCGTCATCACAGCATCACAACCCCCTTGCTATCCCTAGCGGCCACCCAGGGCGCAGAAAATCTTGTCACAATTATTTTACTCATTCATATGTTTCATGTCCTACGTAGTAGCGCCCTAGACTCCGTGTATGCCCCTGTCCAAAACCCCGGTTTTGATATTGCCATGTGCGTTTGGTATCATTCCGTAAAACCACGTAACCCCGAACAGTCTATAACGGCGATAATTACGATTGCTTTGAGCCCCTTTCCTCCTCCCTGACTCTGGAGTGCCTGGACGCCTGCTCCTCCGGCTCCTCAAAGTCGTCGTCGTGATGTTCCAGTGACACACGTTCTCCGTGATCCATCGAGTGTCCGTCGTTCAGTTCCAAATCCTCGCCTTCTTGGAGGTTGTCTCCTTCTGCCGAGTGCAGACCTATGGTTGTTGGTGTATGGGTTCTCCTCTGCTCCCAAGTCTTGTTCGTGCTATTCCCATCGGGATCAAGCGGCATACTCGGGTCTTCTTCTGGTCGTAATGTCGCATGTGATACGCGTGAAGGTCGTGTGAGAGTGCGAAGAGTAGACTCTTGGCCAGGTGACGTGATCCAGTTCATGACAAGAGCCGAGAAAAAGACTATGTAATGACATATTAGCACTTGATGAAAATTGTTCTAGGGTCAATCTTACTGTCGGTGTTGCAACATAATAAACACAACCATGCAACCTCTCCATTGAGTGCGCCCAAGACCGCTAGGTTCCTGTTCCTTCAGGTCAGTAAATAGCCCACGTCGACTCGAGCCAATGACGTACGTGACACTGCTTAGGAGTGTACAGCATGAACCGATGAAAGTCCGGATCACAAGACGCCGAAGCCTAATATTCGGTGGCGCTCGGGGGACCCGGCGGTTTCTCCAATCCAAGGTCCACGGTTTCCAGAAGTTATACTTGACGGAATGAAGGCCTGTCGTCGATTTAGTCATGTTAACGATGGAAGTGAGCTCCTTAGCACTTACTTAGTAGTGGGAGTAGAAACATGATAGTGAGGTAAACCTGGTAGATGTCAGAGCCCATACACATGAAGTCAAGTCATAATGAAGCTCACGTTGACAGCAGCATCAAATGATATCAAGGCCAAAATTACATTTTGGCCCAGTCCAATGATGCATATTCCGTCAATGTAATTTGTTATTCGGAAGATGAAGTTCAATATCACGATGAGGACGAAGACCCCTGTGCCGCGTGTTAGCCACGACACTTGGCATTTCCCACATGAGCCATACCAAGCATGCCGAAAGAGTTGAAAATGTAGAGCTTGGACTTCATTCGGGGTTTTGATGTCTGTCTGATGATGTGCTGTTGTCATTGTTAGTTGAATACCTTACGGGGCCATCTGTAGGTCAACCACTTACTGCCCGATCTACCATGAACAGGTATATGAACTGTGGAGTCACATGTCAGTCTTCAATCTGTTGATTACACAGACACGTGAAGCAGCGCTTACCAGCTGTAGAGACGGTCAGTAAGAATTATCTTGACGTATCTAGGACTTGGACTGACCTTTGTCGACACATAGGCGCCGAGGCAAAAGAGCGTCGCTGCTGAACATGCTGCGAAGTTCATGTCGGTTCCGAATCCGAACTGTAGAATGGACGTCCCGAAGACGAAAAGAAAAGAGAAAACATATATGCAGATCACGACTGGAAAATTGTCAGAGATGTCTCAATGTCGAGCAGTGGAATGTCCCTACGCCACATTGTGTACGGTAACACCCTCCAATCCTTCACGGTCGATACTCGCATAGCTGTATTTGTCGTCAGAATTGTTGCTCGAGGTTCGGAGTTCCTGCAGTTCCAATGTCGTTCCGCATCGGATTTACTGACCAAATAAACTTGCAAGCGTGCATGCAGAGATCAAGGCGACAATGATGCTCATGACCTTTCCCGCAAGTGGCTGCGGCCCATGATTGATACCACGGATCGCCACATCTTCCCTAACCTCCAACGATATCATGGCTCCAGCGTTCCCTGCTGCGTTCTGCCAGCGGCTTGTTATGTTGACCCCATCAAGATAATCCCTCTCTATATGTCGACCCGGAAGAGCCGACCCAACGCGCCGATGTGGGTATTGTCGATCGGTAAATACGGGGGCGGAGACGACGGGGGCCCGCGATAGTGTTTCGACGACCTTAACGACGATTCTCAGGGTCGACTGACGACGAACGTGTTGCCCAACGTGCGGCGGAAAGGAAAGCGTGCGACAAAAGAGGGGGGAGCTGGGGGGTAATGGGGATAGATGGGAAACTTTGAAACGGAGAAAGACGAGGAAGGGCTCCCTTGGGAAACTCTGCTGGGGAAGCTTGGGGATGGAGTCGATCGGAACTCCCTCATGTACCTCATGTAGGGACTTTTTTTTGCTTTCGTCCGCACGGCACTCGTAGGCCGTGCCGCACGTGGGATCGGTGTTTGTGCGGGAATGTCCAAGCGGTGCGATGAGGAAATACGGTCAACTCTCCCAGCGAATAGACTTTTTGGTCAAACGCACCATGCAACGGTATGATGGCGGCCTTCGAGCGACCCTGACTCGCGTGTCTGCGAGCTTTCCGCCTCTTTAACGTCGCGCACGGCAGTTACGCTGCCGGACTGCTTCATCATGGCACGCCTCGCCCAGACTATTTGACTTTTGAGCAAATGAAAAGATTGGATCTCTCGGTTCTAGCGGATGGCGGATGGAGATGGGAGGCGAACGGCGTGAGCCACGTGACGACGCCACAGGGTCTGATCATCTTTGGAATCTTTCGGATCCAGATCCCTCGTTATTCTAGATCAACCTTACTACGGATAGTTGGGCAAACACTTCGTGGTCCCTTGAGGTAAGGCACTGCGTTCAGGGCCGATCTTCTTCCGATAATTTTAAGGTTGGTGGTCCTTGACATGGCCAGCCAGCGGTCCCGACATCCGTCGGCTTTGCCCGAAGGCTTGGCTTCCTGGGGCTGGTCTCTGGGGCATTTCAGGAGGCGGTGTTACGACGCCAGATGTGTGATTTGAGCGGAACCTCACCCTGACGATGCTTGCATCTGGGGTTTTTGACAGCTTGAGATAATAACATCGCGAAAATATCATCATGGGCCTGGACAGCTCCGTGATTGACTTGTATTTAAAGTCGTGATGATCGCCGCTAAGAACAAACCCTTTTTTGAATGACACTCGCTAGTTCATTTCTGCGTTTCTGTTCTTGCAAAATCCAAAGCCTTACCGACGCGTCGATCGCTCGTTTAATTCTCTCTTTTCTAAATTCGCTCCTTGACTTTTGCTGCAATCAAAATGCGTGCTTCGGTCGCCGTTGTTGCCTCCCTTCTCTCCTTCGTTGTTAGCGTCTCCGGTTAAGCACTTTTCCACTCCCAATCTCCAAAGGGACTTGTCAAGTCATCAACGAAGATCGTGTTTGTGCGCGCACGTGGCTGATTTCTTTGACACCGCACAGACAAGGCGAATTCCAGACAGTCTTTTGTCAAACCATTGACGGCAAACACGCAGCCAGTAACAATTTCTGCCAGGCCGTTGGAGGCGCTGTTTTGCCGTCTCCTGGGGTAAGTCTTGTCTCTTTGTTGTTGATGTGGCTGAATCAACGTAATTGCGGTCGAGTCTAACAGCCTCTAGTTCTGTTGCCTTCGCTCAAGCGACTTTGACAAGTTCGTAGCTCTCTCAAAGGGCTGTGCAGACAATGGCTTGGTGCTAGGAAAGAACGACGTCCCTTGCTCTCCGTAGACATACCGGCTTGTTTCAGAAAAGCCCATACCACTACCATAATCTGCAGACGCTTGTAATTAGGAGTATTCTATGACTCCCTAGTTACTATCATGATAATAATGAGTGATTAAACTGCCCGTTCAACATGAGTCGTGCAAGTCTTTAACCCCGTAGAGCTCGATTAATACAGACCGGGTCCACTGAATAGAATTCCAGGCGGTTCGCAGCGTGGTTTGAGACCTCGGTCGCTGTGGGCCTCCAGGGTCAATTGTCTCAGGAATTCCCAGCCGCTCGTCACCTGCGTCTAACCGAGGCTGCCAGCAGCTAACGATATCACGGAACATGGACTGGGGTTCGTCCCGTCATGTCCGGCAAGGGTAGGGCATTCGGACTCTTCCTGATATTGAACCCGATACGCGGAACGATTTTCGCTCTGAGGATAAGTCTACGCAGGCAACTTAATGCACCTTCCGCCTTACCCTTACGCCCTGCTGTCGCCATGTGGGAGCCATATGCAACTAGTAGATCCTAGTCATGAGCATGTTGTATTAGACAAAGCAGAACGTCGCCAAAACATAGAATTTACACTTCCTATTAAACTCAATGCTCATATGCTAACTCCGACGTCCTTTTTACCAAAGACAATGACCCTGTCTATCCTTATGCTCAATCTTGCCCACTTCCACGCAACAGTCTGGGGTACCGCGCTTCATCGCCTCTCTCAACCACGGCTTCCAAGAAAGCGGCCAACACAGCGCTCATACCCTTCTCCTCGGCCTCGGTAGCCCAATCAACCATGCTCAAACATTTAAAAGAATAACCAAAACGAGCTTCCATGTACCTGTGAAATTCATGAACCGGGACCACGTTGCCTTCGGTGTGGTGAATGATTCTGGTCGCGCCGTAGAAGACTCCAAAATTGTCATTCGTCAGTGACTGAAGAATCGCTCCCGCCGTTGTCGGCAACTTGCACATGTCCAGAAAGCCAGAAAACGTAGCCAAAGACGGAACTGCTTTGAGGATGGCTGAGTACTTATGAATCATGTTGACGGCATCCATCTCATCAGCGTCTTCGGACATGAGGTACCCCGCGCGATGAATCGACACAGGCAACCCGGTCGCGGCCGCACACTTCTCGAGATACGTCTCGCTTGCCCATTTTGTTGAGGTGAATCCCTCTCTGCCGAGAGCCGCGGGAGGATAATGGACTGAAATGGGCCGCTCGGGATACGTGTTACCTCCGCTGAACAGGATGACGCGGGGGCTGGAAATGTAGTGGAATGGCACCTTCCTGTTCAATGCCAGATTTGCCAGGAACTTCGTTGACTCTACATTCTGAACGCGAATGGACTCATAGTTGTTCAGGCAAGAGCCCTCAGCTCCGGCGTGGATTATGATGTCCACGTCTCTTTGCAAGGTTTGTTGCGCTTCACCCGAAAGACCAAGGGTTGGATCCGCAAGACTTCCGATGTGAATCACGAGTTTGTCACTTGCCGGAAGCTGGCGTACTTGATCCTGACTAATGGCGATGCAGTGAACTTTGCTAACGGACGGGTCTTCAAGAAGGAGTTTCAGGAGCCATGATCCGAGTCCCTTAGCTGCGCCCGTCAGAACAACGGTTTTGTTTTCCCTCGGGACCACGTGAGATGGAGCAGCGCTTACTCCATCGATGGATGCATGGCTGACAAAACGAGTCTGTTCATCCCAGAATTCCCAGTCAATGCCGTCATTCTTGGATTCTTTGGCGCCTCGAATCATAGCTGCCATTGACCGCAAAGTGCTTGCTTCAAACAATTGCAGAAGAGGCACGGAGATTTGCCACTGATTTTGTACCTTCTTTCTCAAGTTGACTAATAGCAGGGAGTTTCCTCCGAGCCGGAAGAAGTCGGAGTTGGGAAGGATGCCAGTTGATTGGGAAATGGTGTCAGGAAGAATCTGTTCCCAAACCTGACGCAGGTCACGCTCCAGTGGAGTGAGTGTTTCTTGGCTACTTTCCTCAGCCTGAGCTGGGATCGGTATTTTGTTCAATGCGACCCGGTCCAACTTGCCATTGTGGTTCATGGGAAGTTGCTCAAGCGGAATGATGATAGAAGGCCGCATATACTCCGGAAGAGGGAGGCTTGCTGGGAGTGATCGGAGATACTCCTGGGTGTCTTTGATTTGAGCGCCAGTTGCGATCACGGCAAAGGCAACCAAGGTCTTGTCTTCTCCGCGCACGGTGACAACCGCTTCCGCGAGTTTTCCGTTCGCGGTCTTGAGAATGTTGGACGCAATGTCCTCAAGCTCGATGCGGATTCCTCTGATCTTGACTTGGCTGTCGCCACTGATGCGGCCGAGAATGACGAGCGAACCATCTGGCTTCAAATAGCCGGAGTCGCCGGTGCGGTACATCATCTTCCAGTCATTTCCTTGATCCTCCGCAGTAGCGAAGGGATCCGAGACAAAAGCCTTGTCAGTAAGCTCCTGGCGGCGAAGGTATCCTTGACTGACGCCTGCACCTCCGATACAGACTTCTCCGGCGCAACCCTCCGATACGAGGTTCATTCTGTCATCGACAACGTATATCGAGACATTGTCCAGGGCAGGGCCCGCAGGCACGAAGTCCAAGCCGTCTTCCAAGTACTTGACGCACTCCACTGTGGCGAAGATGCACGCCTCTGTCGGCCCGTACACGTTGAAGACGTTCGCGCCTGGTGGCATTGCCTGCTTGAACTGGGCCGCCAGCTGGGGCGTGAAAATCTCGCCTCCTATGGCCACGGTCCGGAAATTTTCGCAAGTCTTGAGTACGTCCGAAGCGTGTTGGAAGATGTGCTTGAACTCGACGGGTGTGCCAGCCATGAACGTCACCTTTTCGTTCTCGATGAGGTCAGCGATGGCTGATGGGTCTCTGCGTTGGTCCTTGGAAGCCATGACCAAGGTGGCCGCGTTCGAGAAAGCAGTGAAAATCTCGAACGGACACAGATCAAAGCTGACGCCGGTTTGTTGAAGAATTACCTCCTCCTTTGGTCGTACTTGGAGCCTGCGCGAAGAGGCCTCAATTAGGTTGACATAGTTTCTGTGCTTCAAGATGGCTCCCTTGGGGACTCCGGTCGTCCCGCTCGTGTAGAAAAGTACGGCTGGCGCCTGAGGGTCGGACGAATTAGGGACTTCATGGTCTCCAGCTCGAGACACAATCGAAGAGACGTCCAAAACTGAGGTTCCACGATGAGAGTCGCCTAGGAGTTGGGCGAGATCGGAAGTTGCCTCATAGTGGAGGATCGCCTGTGGCTTGCAGTCGCCCACAATTGAAGTCAACCTCTCTTGGTGATTAGTGGTATCAAGGGAGACGACGATGGCCCCAACCTTCAATACTGCGAGGTATGCAAAGACGTACTCGGCCGAAGGCTCAATCAACAGACAACAGAAAGGCTCGGCGCTCCTGGGAACCCCCATAGCTTTCAGAGATGCCGCCATGTTGTTGACTTTTTGCATCGTCTCTCGATAAGTGTAAACCTTTTGTCCGTCCTTCATGGCTATGAGATCCGGATGACTTTCGGCAATTTGATCGATTCGATGGGAAATTGTGCCTGGCCATTCAATGTTAAATCGGCGGCCTCTTCCTGTCAATCCCTGGCGACCTGAATTGCTGACGGCTTTCAACATGGAAGACTCATACATGGGAAGCTGGGCAATCTCAGAACGCGGAGCCGCACAAGCAGACTCCAGCAAGCAGCGATAACAGTTCAGGATTGATTGCGCAGCCTCCTTGGAATACAGCGCGTCTTGGACTGCGAAATGGAGGAGGCATGTTCCGTCCGGAGTGTCCGTGATGTTGACTCCCAGATCGTACGGGTTGCCTGAACTCTGAGATTGGACATACTTGAGCGCAGCATCACCGATGGAATTCAATCCCAAAATTCCAAGTCGGTAGTTAATGATGACTTGAAAGATCGGGCTGTGCCGTGCTGTACGGGGAACTTGTAGTTCATCCAGCAAGGCGTCGAGGGGAATGGTAGAGTTAGTGAGAGACGCGAGAATTTTCGAAGAAGCCTTCTTGCAAAGAGTTTCGAAGCTATCGGTCTCCCCCATGTTGACTCTTACGGGGACGATGTTGATGAAGCATCCTGCCGTCTGAGAGAACTCAGTGCCCGACCGTCCTGTATCAACGGTGCCAATGCAGAAGTCGTTGGTCTGTGAAAGGCGAGACACCATTGATGCGAGGACGGCAAAGTGGAAATGGAACGGCGTTACATGAAGTCGGCTGCTGACTTGCTTGATTTGAGACACCAGGTCTTTAGGCAACACCGTATCAACGATGGTGGTAGCGTACTGGTTCGTTGCCTTCCGGGTCTTTGTGTGCGACATGGGGAAGAGAGGCAGGGCATCGGGAAGGCCTGCAAGCTCATCCTTCCAGAATTGGGTCTCCTTCGCACAGTTTCCATGCTCGACCATAGACCTCTGCTTGACCGCGAAGTCGACATACTGCGGGATGGTGGGCAGAGACTTCCCTTCATAGGCTCGTGCGAGATCCTTGAGGAGAAGGATCCATGTGACACCATCAATGGCTATGTGGTGACTGGAGAGGATGAGAGTGTGTCGGTCGCTTGTGTGTCGGAGGACAGTCAATCCCAAGCATACGCCTTCTTCGAGATCCCACTGCCGTGATTTCATTTCTTGGTACTCTTGTGCAGTTGTTGCATCCGTTGCGTCGTCCACAAGTTTGAAAGGGCACGCTGACGTGGCTGTCACAGCTTGCATCGGCAACCCGGTAGCTGAGTCCGTGTAGAAGTAGGTGCGCAAGATCTCGTGATGCCAGGTCACCTGGCGGAACGCATTTTTCAGTCGATCGACGTCCAGAGGCCCACTGAGCTCGTACATAGATGTCTCGTTGTACGTTGTTGGATCTTCCAGGAACCCTTGAAGAAACCACAGTCGGGCTTGTGCGAAAGACATCTGTGCTCTTCGGTGAACGACTCGCTGAATCTTGCGCTCCTTGAAGTAGCC
This sequence comes from Colletotrichum sp. SAR11_240, assembly GCA_025328625.1. Lineage (NCBI taxonomy): Eukaryota > Fungi > Ascomycota > Sordariomycetes > Glomerellales > Glomerellaceae > Colletotrichum > Colletotrichum sp. SAR11_240. Next base: position 186,966 of record JAKMXA010000059.1, read on the forward strand.
ATCTGCCTGCTCATCTCTGCTTTCGCTGCCGACGGATGTCATCGGAGTTGGCGGTGATGCGTCGGGTGTGCCTGGCGTTGTCCTGTTGTCTGGTGTGATGGGCGTCGATGCACCATCCACCTCGAGAACCGGTACACTTAGCTGAGTTGTCTTGGTTTTAGACTCGGTCTTGGCCTCTAGAGCCTCCTTCTTGGGTGGACTGCTGCTTTTGTTGGCGAAGATGGGGGCTGAAGCCGCTCTGCAGATTGAATCTCCAGAAGCACCACTCAGGATCTGAAGAACGCTAACTTCGGCGCCGACAACCTTTCGGAACCATGTCTGTACTTCCATTGCAAGAAGAGAGTCTAGACCAAGACTGACGAGAGGCAAGTCCATCTTTGCACTTCCTTGAGGTAGTTGCAGAAGACTCTCCAGTCTCTGGGCGAAGGCCTCTCGAACCTTGGTGAAGACAGTCTCCTCGTCGGTTGCCGCGTCTAGGGCAGCCCGAAGGTCTTCAAGAACCGAGGCTCCAATGTTCTCGGTCGCTGAATCCCGCTTGTCTCTCACATAGAAGCCAAATCGGGGTTCGTTGGCCCAGAACGGTCGCTCGGCCTCATTATTGCTGATGGCCAGGCCAGCAATGAGCTCGCTGTGCGAAGAAAGGCCCGGACGGCCGGCAAGAATACCCTCTGCAAACATGACGTGGACCTCAGCTTCGCAAAGAGCGAGAACGCACATGCTGCGCAGCTTCTTAGCCACGATGGGATCTTGACGGGTGACATATCCTGTGTCCGAGATCATGCCAACATCGATAACAGATCCAGCGAGGCCACGGCGTCTCCGATCGGCGGCAAGTCCAGCCATGAACGTGTTCGCCATGTGGTAGTTGGACTGACCAGGTGTGCCTATAACACTGCCTGTTGACGAAAGCATGATGAAGAAGTCAAGCTCTTGGCCTGAGAAAGCGCGGTCGAGATGGATGCTACCATCAACCTTGGGCCGGAGAGCAGTCTGCACAGACTCGACGTCCATCTGCATGAAGAGCTTATCTGACAACACCATTGAGCCGTTACAGACACCTGCAATTGGAGGCATTGTCTTGGAAATCTCATCAACAACTTCCCTGATGCGGTCTGGGTTTGTCACGTCCATGGCCATCACCAGAACCTTGGCGCCCAGCTTTGCCATGGAGTCGATCCAAGTTTGGCTGACCTTGGGGTTTCTGCTTGCCAGTGCGACATACTGAACACCGTGCTTGATCATCCACGAGCAGATGGAAATGCCCACATCACCAGTGAGGCCGACCATGAAGTATGTCTTATCCGACTTGAAGAGTTGTTCGGGCTTGACGGGTTTCAGATCTGCCCGGATCGGGATGCTCTGAGCCTGTCGCCAATCGATGACAGTCGTGGACGCACTCGCCTCGATTCCGCTCAAGTCGCCAATTGGTACAATCCTTGCGGTATGATCTTCGGTGACACCATTCAACTGAATAGTGGACGCATATGCAGCCTCAAGAAGGTGGGAAGCTGGTCTGTCCGATTGACTTGCAGGGCATTCCCAGAAATGTCCGCTGGAAGGCTTGCGCACCACGAGTAAAGATGAGACCTTCAAGAGAAGATCGGAAGAGTCGGCGTCACTAATTGAGTCTCCGAAAATGATGGCTGCAGTCTTGCGGGGCACAAAGGCCTTGAGCATCCGCGTGGGTGCTCGCGGTGGAATGAAGTTGTCGCAGGTTGAGTCTGGTGAACTTGCAAAGATCTCAATGCCGTTCTTCTTTGCCTCAACTTCGATAACGTCTCGTGCCATCTTGCTGATTCCGTGTAGCCATATGGTATGACCTCGAGGCACTGACCGCACCCAAGCCTGCGCGGCTAACACGACAGACAGGAGTGCAACCGCATTGGAGGCAATGCTTGCGGAGAGAACACGGTCGCTTGAAACTTGAAATACCGAGGAATTTGTTGGGGATAATGCAATTACAGCTTCGGAGCTGTCCTGGCGTGAGCCCACACAAAGGTATTGAGGCTCTTGGTAAGACAGCTGATTGATGGGTGCCAAGCAGGAAAAGGCATTCTCGATCGTGTCCAGTCTGGGCCTGTCTTGAATGAGCTTAGAACTGGCCCTGACTTCGATTGAGGTTTCAGTCTGGTTGACCTCAATAACGTGAGTCTCCGATGTGACCTCCTTGACGATTTGCCTTCTGGCCGAGTTGGTACGCTCGTTGGGGTCTTCGTACTCCTGAATGCGGGGCACAAACAGCTGATTGTTCCTCAAACAGAGTTCGGTCTCCAAAGACCAAAACCTTTCGTCGGGCTCCGCGTTTTGAATGGAAGTCAGTGTCAGCTGGAGGAAATGCTGCAGGATTGTGTTGGGATCGAGCTTGGTGGCCCCGTCGATATCCATGACCTGGAGAAAGCTTCCCAACGCAGGCTTTTCAGCGCGCAATCCGCGACACAAACCAACCAACATGTTTGAGTAAGGATTGGACGTAGCCGCATTTTTCGTCAAGATTAACACTCCCCGAGCCTTCTCAATAATTCCTTTGAATCCGGACAGAGCTGCATCATCAACTCCGCTCTTGAACGTCGGCTGGTCCAGCTCAGAGAGACAGAGAACCACAGAATTTGCGGGTACATTGGATGGTTTGACACTTCGAAGGTCGGCAAAGTGAACGACATCGTTGCCAAAACCTGACAATCTGTCCTTTACTGAGCGGACAGTCTTTGACGTTGCAAATGTGGAACCACCAATGAGAGTAAATGGAATAAAGTCGGGTATCATATGGGTGTTGTCGAGCGGCTCTCGAAGAGCGTTGATTGTGTGGTCAGTAGCTTGGCTGACAAAAGAGGTGAAAGTGTGAAGTTCATCTTCCTTCTGGTCATGGCTGAACATATCAACACCGGTAAATCCAACGTTGCGGAGCTTTTCGTCCCAAGTCTCACTGGTTGCGACCGGTCCGAAGCGTCGACAATTGTCACGCGCAAGCCACCAACCTTCTAGGCCGCCCATGATCACCTGAATTCGGAGGTGGTCTGAAGTCGGCTCAGTGACGATAAGAAAACCACCGGGCTTGAGCAGCCCCCTGACACGACGCAGCACGGCCTCAATGTCATCCGACACGTGTAGAACGTTCGCGGCGATAATGACATCATATGACGGGGTGTCGAAGCCTTGCTCCTCGAACGGATGCCCGATATCCAGCTTCTTGAAAGTCATCTTATGCACATGTTCCGCAAAACGCTTCTGCGCCTCGGGGAAGAACGCAAGCGACACGTCGGTGAAGGTGTAGGAACCGAAGTGGTCGCCGATGGTGTCAAAGACAGCTGAAGTCGTCGCACCAGTTCCGGCTCCAATTTCGAGGATGTTTGCCTTTGGGTACCGATGGGATATGGCGTTCAAGTAAGCCGAGACTTGGCGCTGAGCGTTGCGAAGACCTAGGCCTTCGCGGTAGAAATGGCTCAGTTTGTCATCTGCAAAAAGAACATGAACCATCTGTTTCTCGTTCCGGAAGACGCTACCGGCTTCGTCTCCTACGAGGCGGAGAAGTTCAAAGTCGACTTGGTCCTGGTTCCTGTCCAGAATGGCATCGATCGTTTCTCTCGTGTCTTTTGCCCAGTTGCGGTAAGGTCCCTTCTCGACTGTGTTCGCCAGATTCGTGAGCTGTTCGAACATCATCTTCTCATGGGGCTTCAAGTTCTCAACGCCAACCTTGCTCGCCTCTGCTAATAGCTTGCGGCAGAAGAACAGAGCAACACGCTCAGATTCCTCAACGGCGACATCTTGAGGAGGGTTGAAGTCGATTTCGAACTCGGCGCCGCCCAGGAGGTCAGCTTCCCATTTGGTCTCTGCGAAGATGATGCGGTCATTGGAGGCGTCTGGCCGTCCGAGAGCTGCCAACGCCATTCCTTCAAGTTGGAGGAACGGCGTCTTGAAGTCGTCGCGGGGCGAGTAGATGCTGACGTCGCCACTGATCTTCGTTGCCGACAGTTCTGTGGAAAAGGCGTCGATGAGAACTTCGATTTGGCCGCCAGATGATGGGATGAGGCGATGTCTTGGGTTGACTGTGATCTTCTCGAAGCTTTGAGGGAGGTAAGCAGTCCAGAGTCTTTCGGCAGTTGGGGCATTGAATGCAGCAAACACCTAAATTATGTGAGTACATCATGATAAATCTTTCATTTGAGTTGCAAAAAGGGTCAAAACTTACCGGTTGCAGTGCAACATCGATCAGTGCTGGGTGGTAGAGATTCCCGTACTCAATCTCGTCAGCGAACCAGGACGCTGTTGCAGTAGCGATACCATCAACACGCCGCATTGAATTGAGCCGCTTAAACAGATCTTCGTACTCCAGTCTGGTCTCCTTCACAGAGCTATAGAAACGCTCGACATCCACGGGCGGTACGGTTGCAGCCAGCGGGTCCACTCGAGGAGGGAGGACATCATCGTTGGTGCTACCCAACGACACAGAGATGCTTCCAAAACAGGTTCTATCCACCTTGCCTGTGCTCGCATCAGAGCATACATAGGACGAAAACTCGGCCGTAATCTTGCTCTCGTCTTTGCGTGTTACTCTGGCCGATGTCAGCATCTCGACTGGTCTGGGCCCCTCCTCTACCTTGAGTGGCCGCTCGAGTGTGAGATTCTTAATCTCAATGAGCGACATTTGTTTGTCGCCGCTTAGAAACTGTGCCACTTCGAGCATCATCGCGACGTAGCCGGCTGACGGAAACAGCACCTCTCCCTGGAACGAATGGCCCCGCAGCCATGGGAGCTCCTTCAAACTCAGGAAGTTGCGCCAACGCGGTTCCCAATCCGAGTCATCGGGGCACCGGTGGCCCAGCAAAATGCTCTCGTTTCCGCTGGAGCGTAGTCGATGATTGCGCGAGAGTCTCGATTCACGCCATATGGGTGCGCCATGGTCCCAAGAATAGGTGGGGAGATTGTCGACAACCTTGTGCGTGGGAACTCCGCCATGCCAGCAGCGTTGATATTGGTCCAAGTCAAGCACTTGCGCCCCAAAGTGAGACCACAAGAAACCTTGCAGCTGCAACATACTGATGACACAATCCTCGCCTCGGTTCATGCTGCCGCAGTACGGGAGTTGCTTCCCCAGATGCGGTCGCACAGTCTGGTTGACAGGTCCTTTCAGCGCAGGATGAGGTCCAACTTCGATAGCGACGTCGAATGGACCGCCGTTGGTCAGCGCTGTCGTAACTGAGTCTGCAAATAGAACAGGCTTCACCATGTTTTCGATCCAGTAAGGCCCGCTCAGATCGTCGAAGTTCTTATCCCAGTATCGGTTCGCTGTTCCATCCACACTTGAGACCCAGACGCATTTACTCTCCGTTTTCAGGGGCGAGATCCCGCATTTTCGCATCGCTTCGAGGTAGGCCTCGGAGCAAGCCTCCATATGCGGTGAGTGGTATGCCTTGTCGGTCTTCAGCACGCGCGCAAAGATCTTCCTGTTGTCAAAAACTTCCTTGGCCTCTTGAATGGCATCAACGTCGCCGGAGAGGGTGACGCTAGAAGGAGAGTTCTTCGCCGCAAGACAGATCCTGCCCTTGAATGGTGCTTCGCAGCAAAAGTCTTGCGCTGCCTCGCCACTAACTCCCACTGCCATCATGGAGCCTTTGCCTGCCAGCTTGGCATAGACGCCTCGGTAGAAGGCGACGCGGATGGCATCGGATAAGGAGAGTATGCCGGCCGCGTAGAGTGCAGCAATTTCGCCCGACGAGTGACCGACCACAGCGCTGAACTTGATTCCGCTAGTTTGCAGCATCCGAGCCAGGCCGATTTCCACTGCCGTGGTTGCAGGCTGCGCAATCTCAGCTTCAGAGATTCGGCTTTCCGATGGGTCGGCGAGCAGCTCTTGTTTCAGCGACCATGACGGAGCATCTGGGAGTTTTGACAGAGATTCATCGCACTCCTCGATGGCTGCTCTGAATACAGGACTGTGTGTCAGCAAATCCTTGCCCATACCAGGCCATTGTGCACCTTGTCCGGTGAAAATTCCCAGGACTCCAAAACCTTCGGAAGGGGAGACGAGGGATGCGGCCGGTGTTCCCAAAGAAGGCTGCGCGCCGGCTGAGTCTGCAATGGCCTTCTCGAGACTCGCTAAGAGGTCCTTTCGTGATGTCGCATGGAATGATTTTCGGAACCCAAGACCGCTTCTTCGTTGCCATAGCGTCCATGCTACGTCGTCGAGGCTCACGTTCGGGTTGTTGTGGATATATGTGGTCAGTCGTCGAATGTTTTCGAGTAGAGAGGTTTGTGAGTGAGCGCTGACAACAATAGGCGTAGTGAAAGGGAGAGCTCCAGATGTCAAAGACCTGGTTTCTGGCTTAGGCTCATATGATTCCAGAATGACGTGTGCATTCGTCCCTCCAAATCCGAAGCTGTTTACACTTGCACGCTTCGGTTGTCCATCGGCCCTCGTGGGCCATGGAGTAGGCTCTGTGGGGACTTTGAGAACGCGCTGGTAGGGCTGAATCTTTGGGTTCAGGGACCTGAGATGTAGGTTGGGGGGGATTGTGTCATGCCTCATTGCGAGGAGAACTTTAATGACACCGGCCAAACCGGCGCAGCCTTCTAGATGGCCGACCACCGTCTTGACTGACCCCACGTAAAGGGGACTTACTTCTGTGTCTGCAGCATCCTTGGCTGCAAAGAAGCTCTCAAAGATGCCTCTGGCTTCTGTAGGATCACCAGCCTGTGTGCCCGTGCCATGTCTAGTCACCATGTTAGCGATATCAGACCGTCCCATGAAGCGAGTCAGCACCTACGCCTCAAAGTATTGACACCTGTCTTCCGCCTTTGACGGATCCAGTCCCGCGGCTCGGTACGTCTCCGTCGTCAGTCTCGCCTGCGCCATGGCGCTTGGCATCGTGATCCCCGGCGTTCGCCCGTCAGAGTTGACGCCCGAGTTGCGAATCACCGCTTGGATGGGATCATTGTCCCGCAAAGCCTTGCTCAGCGGCTTCAGCAGCAGTGCCGCCACGCCCTCGCCTCGGGCATACCCGTCCGCCATGGCATCCCACATCTGACACTTCCCCGTCGGCGAGAGCATCCGCAGCTTCGACTCGCTGATGTACATGTCCGGCCCGAAGATGAGGTTAGTCCCGGCGACGACGGCCGTCTCCGCCGCGCCGCTGCGGAGGTCCTGGACGGCGAGGTGCATCGCGACAAGCGACGACGAGCAGGCCGTGTCCAGGCAGATTGACGATCCGGAGAGGTCGAAGAAGTAGGAAATGCGGTTGGCCAGGATGGCGCGCGACGTGCCCGAGGCGGTGTAGTGCGACAAGTCTTCCGTGTCGCGGTACTGGATCGTCTCGTAGTCGCCCGTCATCACGCCGACGAACACGGAACACCGCGAGCCCTGGAACCTCTCAATGGGCGTGCCGGCCGATTCTGTAGCTTCATAGACTGTTTCGAGGAGAAGCCTCTGCTGCGGGTCCATGGCTTCTGCTTCCAGAGGACTGACGTTGAAGAACGTCGTGTCGAAGAGGCGCGGGTCCTCCTCGAGGAAATAGGACTTGGTGACGTTCGAGCTGCCATGGTGCTCGCCGTTGGTGTTGTGGAACTTTTGGAGGTTCAGACGATCTGAATCTGGCTCTCGAGATAGGTCTCGTCTGCTGTTGAGCACCTCCCAGAGCTTGGCGGGTGTGTTGGCGCCTCCTGGGAAGCGATGCGCCAGCCCAATGATTGCTACGGGCTCCATGGTTCTGCTAGATTTGTTAGACTGTCTGCAGAGCGTTTTTTTCATCTGATTCACTCACATGTTTTGTTACAATATTCTATTTCGTGTAAACAAAGGCCGCGTGAAAGCCAGCAAGTTTAGGAGCAGGTTCGCGAGTGATGCGAGGCCTTCGGATGGACATCAACTTGGGTGTATGGTGACTGACAGCTCTCTGGTCATCTTATCAAACGGGGTAATTAACCACCCTCTTCATCGCCCGCTACCATGTATAGTGAGCTTTTACTGACTAGGGGTCCAGCCCAAACTCTCTTTGCCTGTATAGTACCACCTGGCCCCCAAAGAGGAAACAAATACGCGCAAGTCTAGAGCACGTTTTCTCCCTCTCTTTGCACACCTTACCCTGCCATCCGATATTATTCGTCCCAATAGTATGGGAAGGTTTCGCCTGAAAGTATCATTGAAGATCGTTCTCGCGACTTAGTGTCCATGTTGCAACGTACGTGTCGTTTCCCCCAGGAGCGCATTGAGAAAGAAACCCGCCGTTACAACCGATTTCAACTCTAATTGCTAGTCTGTACAGCTGAGATGCAACTTTGAAAGTTTCCAGATCAATAGGGGGTGGGACAAACCTTAGAGAATGGGGACCTGGCCAGGTGCGTTCGTTGGCTACAGAGTGAAGCGCGGGTGGGGATTGCTCCACGAGTCAGCGGGGGGCGGCTAGGCTCGTCTCATTATGCGAGGGGGTCTCTTGTAAACTCGCCGTCGGAGCTGTTATTTCGTCGCGTTCAGATGGCGACTTCATGTCATCCTTCAGGGAGCATTGCTGACTCGTAGTGTTGTTCTGGAGGGACTGTGGAGCACGACGGCGATTCGGCTCAGACAGGCCTCCCGACGGAATTCTTATCCGTGATGAGGGAAGAACGGACGAGCAGTTCGTGTAAGTCTGTCTTTACCTGCATCACTATTGGAATTGGTTGGGCACTTGAGCAGTTGCAACGAGTTGCGAAAAGTCATCATCACAAACCATGACACAACCTTCGAAAACGAGGAGGGCAATAGTCGTCCAGGGCCCGGGAACAGCAACTGTAGTCACGGTCACCACACCAAACCTATCACCAAAAAATGTCCTCGTCAAGACAGCATGCGTCGGCCTGAACCCGTCAGACGCCAAGATGGTGCAGGCCGGCATGCCGCAAGGCTCAATGGCCGGCCTCGACTTCGCCGGCACCGTCATCTCAAAAGGCGCGAATGTGTCTTCATACATACGACCAGGAGACCGAGTGTGCGGCGTGGCTTTTGGATACAACAACAATAACGAAGCCACGGGCGCGTTCGCGGAGTACGTCGTCGCCGAGGAGCACCTGCTCTTTCGCATACCAGACAGCATCTCCTTCCAAGAGGCCGCGACATTCCCTTGCGGTCTCCTCACCGGCGGCATGGTGCTTCACAACACCATGAAGCTCAAAACCGCGCCCGCAGACGGCGATCGGCATGTGCTGATATACGGCGGCAGCACCGCGTCCGGCCTCTTCATGATCCAACTACTAAGACAGTAAGCCATCCTCTCCCCCTCTCACAACCAAACAACCTAATCCTCCCCAGGTGCGGCTTCATCCCCATCGTCACCTGCTCCCCGCACAACTTCCCCCTCGTAAAATCCACCGGCGCCGCCGCCGCCTTCGACTACGCCTCCCCGACCTGCGCCGCCGACATCCGCGCCCTCACCGCCGACCGCCTCGCCCACGCCGCCGACTGCATCACCACCCCAGACTCAATGCGCATCTGCTACGACGCCCTCGGCGCCGCCGGCGGCCGCTACGTCGCGCTCGACAGCTTCCCGATCGCGAGCCACTCGCGCCGCGCGGTCCGGCCGTCCTGGGTCTTCGCGATGAGCGCCTTCGGATCCGCCGTTGATTGGGTCGCGCCGTACAAGTGCGGGGCCTCCGCCGCGGACCGGGAGTTCGCGGCCGCGTGGACCAGGGAGGTCGCCGCGCTCGTGGGGGCGGGGGCCGTGAGGCCGCTGCGGTACCGTGTCGTGGGGGACACGCTGGATGATGTTGGGCAAGGGCTGGAGGAGCTGCGGAGCGGGCGGGTTTCAGGCACGAAGCTTGTGTGTATTGTGGACAAGTCCATGGTATGAACGACGAGTTGCGTTGCGGTGGGAACTTGTCCGCAGGAGTTGTGTGTTCGTCGGGATTGTTCAAGTTGCCGGCCGCCCACTTGTACGATATGCAGAGCCAGAAAGTTTAAACCGCAGCATGGGGGAAGCGTAGCAATCTCGCATCCAATCTCCGATTCACACGTGCGCTAGCTCGGGTACAAGCCTTTTTTCGTATTAGAAACTAACAGTCTGTGTGCCTGGATGTCGGGACAAGCCCCGATGTCAAAGTCCTAGCGCTTCGACTAGAAAGCCGCGCACTCGGATCAGTAATCTACGCAGTCGGATTAGACGTTGGTCTAGCCTCGCAAGCGCATGCAGGCTACAGCCCAGCCGCACGACGGGCAGAGCACTGTCTCGACTAGTGCAGGGCGATACAGAATGTCTGACCCGCCGGTTCGGATTGATGCAGCGAAGAACTTTCCCGCCGCCACGTCTCTGACAACCTGAGCGGGGACCCTGAAAACCTTATACTTATACCCGGCCGCCTGTAGTGCTGTTATCTAAGTAGGTTTCCACGGGTTTCACGGGCGTTGGGGAGTCGCCGTGTTCGCGAGTCAGGTGACGTCGACGTAGTCTCTTCTTCCGATTCCGAGAAACCGCGGGAGCGAGCGTCTGGGCGGGAGGAGAACAGACCACAACCTTGTCTGACGTAGTCTCTACGACCTGGCAGCTTCTGTCTCAACAACGGAGGTGTATCACGAGGAGACCTTGTCCAAAAGTCCACATCCAGGCCCCAACATCGCGTACTCGCCCGGTGAACACGATTCATAATGTCTTCACCCAAAGTGCTCATCATAGGCTGCGGCATGGCCGGGCCCGTAGTCGCCTGCCTCCTCAAGAAAAAGGGCTACGCCCCCATCATCTTCGAGCGCGCCCCGGTGCCGGCGGACGTCGGCGCGTCCCTGATGATCTGCCCCAACGGGCTCAAGGTGCTCAACCTGATCGGGCCCGTCCCCGACCGGCTGCTCCAGAACGGCCCGCCCGTGCTCGAGCTGTGCGACTACAAGGCGTCCGGGGAGGTCCTCGGCCGCTCCGACGTGCCGACGGAGTTTGCGAAGCGGTACGGGCAGCCGGCGGTGGGCGTCAAGCGGACGCTGATCACGGAGTGGTTGCGGGAGTTGGCGGTGGAGAGTGGGGTGGAGGTACGGGAGGGCTGGAAGCTGGAGCAGATCCAGGAGGGGGAGGATAGTGTGACTGCGTTCTTTGAGGGGGGTAGACAGGAGACGGGGTGTTTTCTGGTGGGGTGTGATGGGTTGAAGGCGGCGACGAGGAGGTTGTTGCTGGCGCGGGGGGGGATTGAGGAGGGGACGCCATCATTCACGGGACTGACGCAGGTGAGAAGACTTCCAACTACTCTCAAATTACGAACACCACTTACAAAGACAGACCGCCGGCATCTCCCCCACGCCCGAAGCCTTCCGCAACACCCCCGGCGCGCGGAACTGGTACGGCGAGCTCAGCCACATCATCAGCTACCCCATCACCCACGACAAGACGTCCTGGGGGCTGACACTCCCGGGCAACACCGAGGAAGAAGCCGCCTGGGGGCTCTTCGGCGACGAGAAGCGCGCCGCCGAGAAGGAGAAGATAGCCGAGATGCTGCAGGCCAAGAACTGGGACCCGATCGTGCTGGGGATGGTCGCCTCGGCGGAGCGGCTGATCAAGTACGGCATCTACGACCGCCCCGAGCTCGAGCCGGAGCAGTGGTACTCGGGCCGCTGCGTCATGGTCGGGGACGCGGTGCATCCGACGAGTGTGCACCTCGGGCAGGGGGCGAACCAGGCCTGGTGAGTTTTTGTTGACGACGATGTGCGTTGGGTTGGGGCTGACGGGGTATAGCGAGGACTGTTACTACCTCTCGAAAGAGATTCCGGATTTTGATGTAGGAAAAGAGCTGCGCACGGCGGTGCTTACGCAGGCATTCAAGGCGTACGCGACGAGGCAGCAGCCGCATACGTCGCTGCTGGTCAAGGGCGCGCGGGCGGTTGGGCTGGCGCGGGTGGCTGCGCCTGAGTTTTGTGCGCAGCGTGACGAGGCTGTGACGAAGAGCATGGCGGACCGGGCTGGGTTGCAGAAGAAGTTTGATTTTACGTACTCGAGGCCGTTCTGAGATGGTTCCGGTTGCTCGGGAGTTAGGGTATGTGGCTTTGGGGACATGAGAATATGCAAATGGGGGGATAAAAGCAGACTGTCCCAGACTAGAATTCTATACAATCGGTGGCTACATCGATGGTTGAAAGATACTCATGTCGTTTTCCTAAGTTGTTTTCGTAGGGGTCACCTTCCAAATGTTGATGCGGTGTCCCTGAGCGGCATCCAACAAGCTCCTCAAATGTACGTGTAAGTAAATGCGAAAACTTACACTCAGTTCAAGACTTTTGATTAAAGACTATTGTCAATACAAAACCAAAGTTCAAAAAAAAGAAAAAAAAAAAAAAAAAAAAAAAAAAAAAAAAAATTAAAATAAAAAAAAAAAAAAAAAAAAAAAAGAAAAAAAAAAGAAAGAAATTGAGATGCAAGTGACCATAAATGCTCCAAACTGTTCGTGGTTGGCAATTATATGCATTTTCAAATGAGGAAAAATCCGCGTGGCAAGAGAACCTGCTGGAATTGAAGAATCATAGTCCCAATGAGATACTACGACCTAAACAATCACCAGTACAGCCAGCACGACGTCAGTCAAGCGCAGAATGTAACAGGACGTCAAAATAAGAGTGCGTCACACCCCGGCTCATATGAACCAACAAGTTTCTTTGGGCAGTAATTCTCTTCCTTCCTGATAGGTATCCTTGACATGGGCAGGAAACGCCAAGAGACACGAATTATGCGTCAAACTTGTGTCTGCAACCGGGCTGAAATACGTACGTTCAATTCGTGCAAAGTGGAATAAGCTCAGGTTTGGTGTTCTCGGCCAATTTGGAGATGGCCTTGCAATGACGCTGCTACTTGTATGTCTTTTTAGGAATCTCAATGAGCTTGACCAAAACCCAAAAAGGAAACCCAAACACAGTTACGATTTGTTCAGCTTTTATGGGCACAAAGATGGACGCAGTGTGCATCAAGCCGTTTCAGTCGCGCGTTCGGGCGCATGTCGAGAGACGCGGACGTTGAGCGACCGCAGAGACCCACTTTCATCCGGTCCGGCTCCGATTGAACGGATGTGCACCGGAGATGAGACAAGTACCAAAAATGTGAAGTCATAAAAGGGATATCAATTAGGAATGGTATAAACGTTTCTACAAGGAAAAAAAAATACTCAAAACACCGAGGTAATCAGACATCCGTCTTCCGCTCATGCGCAAACGGCCCTTTTTCCGACTCCCTCCCAGACGAGTCCTTCCCGGAGGAGCTCCCCCTCCCAAACGGCTTCGTCTCGCTCCCCTCCAGGTCGACGCTCGCGCGCCAGCCCATCCACCACGGCCCGCTGAACAGCTCCTCCATGCGCTCCATCGGGATGCCCTTCGTCTCGGGCGCCCACAGCCCCAGCACGACCAGCCCGACGGCGCACACGCACGCCCAGAAGACGTACGCGCCCCACACGTCGAGGCTGACGAACATGTTGGGCGTGGTGCGCACGACGGCGAACTGGAAGAACCAGTGCAGCGCCATGTTGGTCGCGTAGCACACGCTGCGGATGCGGGTGGGGTAGATCTCGGTGCCGTAGAGGTACTGCACGGTGCACAGGCCGATGGACCAGCCGACGGCGTAGACGAAGACGGAGGCGATGGCGGCGTCGGAGGCGGGCTTGTTGGTGCCGTCGATCCAGATGCCCATGTAGACGGCCATGTAGACGTGGGTGACGCACTGCAGGGCGAGGCCGGAGATGAAGCAGCGGCGGCGGCCGAAGACGTCGACGAGGCCCCAGGTGAAGACCATGGTGAAGACGAGCTTGACGGCGCCGTAGGCGCCGCTGGTGATGAGGGAGGTGTTGTCGCCGACGACGCCGGCGTAGCGGAAGATCTCGGGGATGTAGTAGGTGATGCCGTTGCCGCCGGACCACTGGGCGACGGTCTGCATGACGGCGCCGAGGAGGAAGCGGGTGCGGTAGGTGGGGACGGTGGCGATCTCCTTGACGATGGCGAGGGTGGAGGTGTCGGCGAGGATCTGCTGGCGGGAGCGGAGCTGCTCGTGGATCTCGTCGAACTCGAGGGACAGGGCAGGGTCGGCGCGGTCCGAGTGGCGGAGCTTGGCGAGCACGGCGAGGGCCTCTTCGCCGCGGTCCCGGGAGGCGAGCCAGCGCGGGGTGTCGGCGAGGAAGAAGGAGGCGGCGAAGGCCAGGCCGACGGGGATGAGCGGGATCGCGATGACGAGGCGGTACTGCATCCTAGTGGCCGCTAGCGTCGCGTTGGCGGCGTAGTTGATGAAGAAACCTGGCGCGGGAGCCGGTCAGTCGGATGTTCGCCGAGGGCCCGGGCAAGTCCCGAGGGTTGATGGATGGGGGGGATTTAAGCTCACCAATGGTCAGGAACGATAGCAGGACGACCATGTAGATGCTAACGACCATGCCGCGCGACTTGGCCGGCGCGATCTCTGACAGGTAGAGCGGCGCGACGACGGTGAGACCGCCGGCGCCGAGGCCGCCCCAGATACGGGCGAAGAGCATGAGGCCGAGGATGCCGGAGGAGAAGACCTGCATCAGGACGCCCGTCATCCACACGGCGATGAAGACCTGCCATGAGCGCAGGCGGCCGAGCCTGTCGTTGAGGGCGAGGGCGATGATGGAGCCAAAGGCGGCGCCGAGGACGCCAAACGACGAGATGTTGGCCTTGCGGTCGGCGAGGCCAGACTCGTTGCCCTTCCATAGACTCGACACGAGGCCGAAGTCCTCCTTGAAGGAGGTCAGGCCCGTGGAAGCACTGAAGCCGCCCTCATCGTAGCCTGTGTCGTTGGACCCATCAGCACACTCACTCACACATGGACATGCACACCGCGAACGGAGGGGGAGAAGGATTTGCGGTGGAGAAGGTGACAGATCACGGTCGCGCATGCGGTGACCCGACCTGACCGCACAATGGGCTGGGGGGGGCAGAGGGGGCAGACTCACCCTTGGGGATAGACCCGCACGCGATAACAACAATAGTCAGCAGATAGTAGGCGTTGAAGTCGACCATTGTCCCGGGGTAAGACTTCTCAGAGACAGAAGATCTGGGCCGGGGGTGACGGCTTTCGTTCGAACGCGGTTGCGGGCGCCAGAAAAAGGGGAGCGCGGCGTGGGTTTGCAGCAATTGAGTTGTTCAAATGCTGGATTGAGATGAAATGAAGAGAGGAAAAAAAAGTTTTTTTTTGTCCAAGTGTCTGTGTTCGCCCCCTATTTCCGACACGCAATCACACCACGTCGCCTCCCCCGTCGCCTCACTCTGTTCCTGCCGTCGTCGTCTTCTCTCTGCTTCTCAACAGCAGCAGCAGCAGCGGCAGCAGCAATCGCGGGGTTGCACAAATCCTCCACGGGGTAGGTCGATGGATGGATGCAGGCCGCAGCAGCAGCGCCTCTCGCTTGCCTCTTCTCCGGATTTTGGGCCCTGGTGGTTCCAGAGGAGGAGGCCCAACCCCACGATTTCGTTCAGTGGACGATCGCGCGCGGAGGAGGATCTCGTGCAGGGCGGGGTGGGGGATGAAGCCTGAAGGGGGGTGCAAAACATCGGACGTTGACCGAACGAACTGTGAAGGGGGGAAAAGATACCGGCAGGCTGGAGGCAGAAAGGCTGCACCTCAACAGTGTGAGGAGAGAATGTAAACCTTAGTAATGATGCTGAGGAGAGGTGCTGCCCCCCCACTCGGGAGTTGCGTTCATCCAGAGCCATTGCCGTCACATCACCGATCCAATAGAAGGAAGTGCCGCGCCGGGGGTGACACTGGGTGACTAACGCAAGGGACGAGAAGTAGCTTCCACGCTAAACAGAGTGGTGGGATACTTTAGCATCTCGCGGTATTCCCGGCCCGCTTCCGGAAGACAGAGGTGGTCTGGGCTTTTCTGTTCCCTCAAGGTTCTCTCTCTGCTTATCTAAGGCACTTACCTAAGGCTCTGGTCAGTACGTACATTGGCATCTTACATAATGCAAGTCACTTGTATCTGCAGCAAGTACTGTGTTCACTCACTCTCTCTTTCACTCGCTCAATCTCACCTCACAGCTCACCCAGCTCGGTCAACTTCCGGCAGGACGGCCGCCCACAGCATGCGGCCCGCAATGACTCGTGGCGACGTCAGGAAAGAGAAAATGAGAAAAAGAGAATTTCTGCCCTGTTTGTTTCTGCTCAGCGGTGCTGCCCTCACAAACGCGCCTGTAGAGACGCCTGGAAACGCTGCCGCCCGCCCGCTGTTGCAATGCCCCGGCCCCGTCAATCCATGCAATGGACAATGGACCTCGCACTGGCCGATGCAGATGCACGCCCGTCGGCCATGTTCCTGGGGGACGGAACCACTTCTCAAAATAGTTGAAGCCCATGTTCGGATGGATATGCGTGTAGTGTGTGTATCCGTAGTCTCTGCACACAGTAGTTGCGCGCAAAACCCAATACACACCCAAACCAATGGGCATTGACACTCAACACCACTCACACTCTTTTCACTAGGCACTCTGGACTCTGGACTCTGGTCGAGAAACACGTCGGTCATCCTCCGAGGCGACACCGCCCACCGAGGATCAGATCTCCTCCAAAACCAGAAACCTGCACCTCACCTCTCCCGTCTGGTGGCTTGTCGACGACACCTCAAGGTTTTAGTTTTTGCAGTTTGGCCCTCAACCACCTCCACTATCGCTCCCACTGGCGTGTCTGGCCTTGCCTCGCCTGCCTTGCTCCTCGCATCTGCCCTGCTGGAGACTGTCCGAGAAACTGCGGGCTCGCCCCTACATGATCAGGAAAACCTTCTTACGGATACGCCTGCCCTCGTCGAGTGATATGCGGCTGCCACTCAGATGATCCACTCAACAACCCGGACAGTCGGCGGATTCTCAGCGACCGCAATGGGCCGACGTCCATATGTGCAGGCGCACCGCCGCCGTCATCGCCATCGTCCGCAGTCGTTGCAGCAGTACGGATACCACCACCACCAGCAGACGCAGCAGCCAGTGCCTGCGGATCACCGAAACCCCGGGCTTCTCCTCCTGTCGTCGTCGTCGGTCTCCTCGTCTTCGGTCCAGTCGCCAGTTTGTTCTCGCGAGGAGAAGGATTCATCCCTTCCATGCCTTTCCAGCAAGCGCCCTTATTCCACCACCACCACCACCACCAATACCACCACCGCTGCTTCCCTAGACACTCCTCACCATCAAATCGGCATCAAGCCCGAGCCTCGACTCTATCACTCTCCCCCCGCCCTTTCCTCCTCCTCCTCCTCCTCCTCCTCCTCCT